>OX401404.1:19215980-19431386 GCA_947846245.1 Cerastoderma edule
GGTAAACAATGTTTCAGTTATGTTGGGATGAAGCTGATAACGATTGAGAAAAACTTTCATTTTGACTGCACATAAGCGCTGGTCAAGCCGGGTAGAATCATCGCCATTCGAGAGAATAACTCTCGTCAAAATCGAAATGCTGTTACCGGAACTTGAACCTCCGTGGAGAGGGACTGTGTGATTTATTTCAACGTCAGACAAACACACTTTTTGCATACGCTTTAGTCAATCGAGTGCTGAACATGAAATAGATACACTGAAGAAAAAGAAGGCCGAAATGCAGTTCATCTATCGATGGTCTAACCCTCACCATCCCTTCACCAAAAACCCACACTGAAACTGTGTCTATATATATTTCAAGACAAAATGGATGTGTAAATTATTGTAACACTTGAAAATATAAAAGTGTATTGAAGTAATAGGCACTACGTGTAGTCTAAAATTAATATTTTAAACAGTTGTGTTTATAGGGCATTGAGACGGCAAACTAAGCCTTGACACTCGTACTGCGAGTCTACGAATCGGTATTTCTGGCTATAATCATACCTTTTGCATATATATATGTACCTTTAACATTTATCGCGCTGGCCCACATCTGATCGGAATTCCTCACATTTTGGAAACCCGTCACCTTTCTGACTCATACAACCTGTTATCCGACCTAGGTTCGAGCCATCAGACAGACAAATGTATTGGAATGACTCTTGCCTTCATTTCTATATGATCTCAGGCTAAGGAAGAATGCAACTTTGCCTGAATGAAATGTTATAGACTTCGAGAAAACAGGAACCAAAATTACACGAAATACTTATCTTAAAACATCATGTACATGGGTATAAAGCATGAAATTTTCTTTAGAGACGTTTGTCGTAATTTGCAGTTTGGGAGGATTTTTTTTAGCTCAAAGAATTCAATTAATGGTTCATTACGCCCGACGTCATATGACCGCGTCTTTGAGGGACAAAATGCACATACTTTCTTAAACCTCCCGCGAATTCGTGGCACTTGTTTCGATATCTAAGTGTTGGTTTTGAAAACCTTAGCAACGATCTTTAAACCCAGCCCTATAAAAGATGTAAGAAAAATAGTAATACAAATAAATTATTATTTTGATTGGTACCTATGTACCTATAATCCCATATCAAGAACCCAATTTAGTGTAAGTTACCGAGCTTTTCGAAACAACAAATCAATGCAGCTCGGTTATGGCCTTTAAACTTGCCGAATAAGGCCAGGATCGTATAAGAGATTATATTAAAGTTTAAAGTCGAGATCTTGTCTTTAAGAGACCACTTTTTAATTTAGACTTTGGACCGGAACTATGGGAACCTGACTCTTTTAATATAGCTCTGGAAATGTTTCGATCCTGTTGGAGGAATGTTATTGCTAGTATTGGAAGCAAACTTTGTGAAAATATCAGTTTTAGTAAAAATATTATGTAACTTTAATTATGACATTTTGGCACTTAATATTTTAATCTATTTTCAAACGGCCATAAAATCAAAATCAATTCATTTGCATATAGTCTAGTTTCTATTTTAAAGATTCAATATGCTCGAAACATTCCCATCGAAAGATTTTACACTTTGCGAGTCGAACATTCTGGTCTGCGGCGAAATCATTTCGGAAAGTTTGCACGCAAGTGCGGAAAAAATAATAAAAAGCCTTCAATTTACATGTTTTAAGTCCGAAACACATTAATTCTGATACATGTATATGAATTCGATATAGCTTCTGTTGGTAAGCTCAACACCTCCAGGATGTTAAACCGATGTCATATATCCGTAGTCTGTCCGTACGAGCATTAAAGAACGAGGGGAGCGTTCCGAGACAGAAAGGTTCGGTTTCACCGGAACTCTTGCCTAGAAGTCGAAAAGCAGCCGTTCTAAGTTTTCCCCCAATAATTCAAACTCACTGTGTATGTAGAGAGGAGCGTCCCGAGACAGAAAATATCGCGTTTTCCGGGACTTTTGTCTAGAAGTGGAAAAGCAACATTTTATTACGAAGAAAGGAAAGGGAAGAAGGAAGGCAGGTAGCATTATTTGTTTAGATGGGAAATCGTGGGACACATCTGCGGCTTGGTGGTGGCCTGACTCTTTCCTTCTTCATAATGGGCTATTAGCTCTTTTGAGAACTACCTCAATGTCTGAATTCAACAAAAAGAAGGCCCGATTAATTTCCCACATCACTGAACGGTCTCTTATTTATTCTGATTTGAACATGTAACATTAACAATAATTGAAAACGTAAATAACTACATGCACATTTTATATCAGAGACTATCCATGTCTCTGTTTTATATATATGATGTAAATTCAATAAGTAAGTGAATCAGTCCCAATGAATATATTGTAATATTGTATCTTATTAGTTGTTTGCTACAATAAGTAAAGAAGACATTCTTTCAAATTGAAAACATTGTCTAATCTAGGAAATAAATGTAAAGTAACTGTTTCTTACCTGAATACAATAAAAAAAAAAAGACATGACGGATTTCCCTCAACACCAGAGAACCGTCTGACGAGTGGACGTCGTGCATAGCCTTTTAACCATAATGCAATATCATAAGATAATTCTAGATTCCCCAAATTTGGACATGTGCACTAAGTTTAATACCAGCAGCACTGATTGAGATAATTGTTTATGGCTTATTTAAACCCCGCATCTTGAATTGGGATTTGCTGCTATGTTTACAAAATAAATAAGCTGTATTTCAACTTCACAATACACTCTTTTATAAAATCATTTAAAGTTTATTAAAATCCTGCATCTGGAGCTTTGGTTCACTGCTTTATGTTCACATCAGATAAGATAAAATTTGGTCCTAATACTTTCCAAGTCTATGCTCTTTAAGTCAATGCATAATCGAAATCGTTTAAGAGTGTTTCGATCTCGATCTCAATCTCGACCAAATTCGCTGGGTATGTAAAGGAAAGCATACAGAGGCAGGAAATATCACGTTTTCCCGGGACTTTTGTCTATAAATGGTAAAGCAGCCATTCCAAGCATTCGCTGTATAATTCAATGCAAAATCCAAAAATGTTAATAATGGTCTGATCCCGACCAAATTGCTTGGTACGTAGAGGGTAACGTTCCGAGACAGAAATTATCACGTTTTCCCAGGACTTTTGCCTAGAAATGGTAAAGCAGCCATTCCAAGCACTCGCTCTATAATTCAATGCAAAATCCAAAAATGTTAATAATGGTCTGATCCCGACCAAACTTGCTGGGTACGTAGAGGAAAACGTTCCGAGACAGAAATTATCACGTTTTCCGGGGACTTTTGCCTAGAAATGGAAAAGCAACCATTCCAAGTTTTCGCTCTATAATTCAATGCAAATCCAAAGATGTTAATAAAGGTCTGATCCCGACCAAACTCGCTGGATACGTAGAGGGTAACGTCCAATGAAAGAAAATGTCACATTTTCCCGGGACTTTTGCCTAGAAATGGAAAAGCAGTGTAACAACCCAGTATGTAATAAAGTTGCACTATGTAATAATTATTACAAAACGGGTTGAAGTTTATTACATTTTGCGTTTTTCGATGCGAACCCACTATGTAATAAAGTTGCATAATGTAATAATTATTACAAAACGGGTTGAGGCGTATTACACTTTGCGTTTTTCGATGCCAACCCGTTATGTAATAAAGTTGCAATATGTAATAATTATTACGAAACGGGTTGATTTTTTTTTCAAAGTGATTTTTTCTTTACAAACCCGATATGTAGTAGTATTCATAATGGTAACATGGTGATATTTTCACACTAAAGGTAGCCTCTTTCAAGCCAAAACAGGCTTATAAGCAAAAACCAAACGTTCAAAAAATCTTTGTTTGAGCAATTTCAAAGCAAGGAAACAGTTCCAAATGATTAAACGTACCAGAAACAGTCAAGCCAAGTATCTAAAAAGCCGAAATGGGCTTATCAGCAAATTACAAAAAAATATTTCAAATGTCTGTTTTAGCGTTTAGATACTAAAAATCCCATCGCAAGTGGCAACAAGTACCGAAAAAAGGCCAACAGAGATGCTTGAAAGCCAACATAGGCATATCAGCAATATGTAAAAATATTAGAAAACTTGGTTGTTCGCGATAAATGTTTCAGATATGGCACACATATATGACAGAACCTTTCGAAACGAGACACATAAAGTTATTTTCGGCAAGATAAAGCTTATCAGCGATATTGAAATGGACTATAATATCTCTTTTTCTGATGTAAGTGAAACACAAAAACCGATTGAATACGACCAAAATATGGCGAGAACCTTTGATGAACAGCATATATTGACGTATAAGCAATTAGATCAATTGGCTGTACAAGTAATATGATAGTTAGGTTTAGCACAGTGGACAATGCTATGAACATACCAAACATAGCAAATGTCGTATGAATATTTTCCGATGACAAACTTAAATGATGACTTCAAAAGGGGTAACTCTATGGTTTTATTTCAAAGTGCAGTTCTCTAAGTAAAGCCGTATTCTTATAACGTTGCACTATGTAATAATTATTACAAAACGGGTTGAATTTTATTACATTTTGCGTTTTTCGATGCCAACCCGTTTTGTAATAAAGTTGCATTATGCAATAAAATATATGAAAAGGCTTGATATTCTACAAAGCGAACTTTAAGATGCCAACCCGTTCTGTTATAATATTCATAATGGTTACGTGATGACATTTTCACACAAAAGATAACCGCTTCCAAGCCAAAAGAGGCTTATGAGCAAAGGTCAGAAGTCATCGGAAAACTTTAGTTGAGCGATGTTCAAGCTAGGATGCCGTTCCGAATGACTCAATGTACCGAAAAGATTAGACCTAGTAACTAAGATAGCCGACGAGGGCTTATCAGCAAATTACAATGGCGATTTTATTTATCTGTTTTAACACTTTTATGGTGGGAAATCTTCACAAATAGCAGCACATACCAAAATGAAATTCTCAAAGTAAAGCTGTTTTCTAATAACGTTGCACTATGTAATAATTATTACAAAACGGGTTGAGTTTTATTACATTTTGTCTTTTTCGATGCCAACCAGTAAAGCAATAAAGTTGCAACATGTAACAAAATATGCATGCACAATTTTAACCAAGTACAAAATACGACATAATTTGCTTAAATTCAAAACAAGACATATTAAACTCGGTCAAAGACCTTTCAAAACGACACCAAACACGAATGTGGTGTATCAACCCATTACAAACAGTAGTTCATAAGATACAAAGTTGCACGTAAAAACTAAACCAGGATTTTCTAAGCACGAAAGGCCACGCACAATTTGCTTAAATTAAAATCAAGAGATTTGAAACTTTGTCAGGTACCATAGATTATTTCATGGTCTCTACATGATGGCACTAAAGATATTTGTGAAGTATTAACCCATATCGTACTGTAGGTAATGAGATGCAATCTTGCACATAAAAACTTAACCAAGATGTGACGCCGACTCCCACGTTCGAATGAGAAGTATTGCTCTCACTATATCCGAATAGTCGAGCTAAAAACGGATTAACATTGAAAAACACACAATGTGATGAAACTCAAACGTTGTTGTTACAATCAAAGTACTGATAGTACTAAGAGATGGATCTTGTTGTTTGAACTAGGATGAAAAAAAGAAGAAAGAAGACAGACAAAATCTTAACTACAGACACTAAGTTCAATATTTAAAGGGACTCTCTCAGAGATGGAGATTTTTCTTTTTAAATAAATCGTCTTCTAAAAATAACAACACAGATTTCTGAAGTAACATAGAACTAGACTATTGACAGCTTCCCAGCCCTGCTCGTAACTATACAAAGGGGATCTAGAACATTAAAACCGCAGATACCTAAGGGCGGGTTTATTTTGTAAACAACCTGTTAACTTAGAGTAAGAGGTGGTTCTCATCAGTCTACAATCACCGCCTAGGCGTTTGTCATTCGGTGAGCATGATAAATCCGGGGAAATAAATAAGCATTATTTATACATAGGATACTACGATACATCTTCTGAAAAGGTTAACCACAGGCATTGTCAGAAAAACAAGATTAAAGACTTAACAGAACAAATGCCATTTCAAATCAGATTATATATTATAATTTTTTTGCTGGAAAGGAATTTTTATTTGAAAACTTTAATCATGTGATCTTAATTATAATGTGAAAATTAAAAAGTAAAGGGAGGTCATTGATATGAAAATATTTTTAGTTATCACGTAACAGAAGCAAACTGCGCGGGAAGAAGAATTCTCCATTTTATTTATAAACCGGCTTTCCCAAAGATGATCATACAAACGCGATGGCTCACTGCATGTTAATTAACGAAAGCACGGGGTTTTAGCAACCTTTTTGTAAAGAAATGGAAAACGGTCTTTAGTTTAGTGACAAGGACTTTCAATACCAATGTTTTTACTTTTGTAACTCCAAATACACACAGCTCTGAGAGAGCGCCTTTAAGTGTCTATAGAAAAGTGTTGATTCATTGGTCAAGATAACGTCGTTTGTACCAAGAATCCTAATCTAGAAACCTTGTTCCTGAAATTTGTTTTATCTTCAGGAAATTATACCTATATTAAACATTTAACAAACAACAAATGCTAAATCTTTTTAAGTTCAAAAGAAATGCAGACACCAGTTTAGTTTGTGACATATATGGGAGATGTTTTAGGAAAGGGTAGAAAATATTGTAAGAAAAGCCTCTCCCTTTTTCCTTTACATGTACTTTGCATCCGATATACGTGTACTATATAGCTTACTCGTCATTTTGATATAAAGACACTAAAAATATCGTAATCTTTGAATGCATTTGGTATAAAAGACGTCATGTCAAAATAATTGTCATAGGAAGATCATCTGCTGTAAATGCATCTTAATAAGTTTTCATCAAGATTTTAAACCATGACATAACCATCCCACTTCCATAAATACTTTAACTTTACAACTGTATTTAGTGATTATTTTGGTATAGGCATTCCATAAACCATATTATAGTGCACGTAAAGTCGCGGCCAAGTATAAAAAAAGATATACCGTTATACAAAGGCTTGTGATAATGTATCCATCCGCTAATTTCATGTACACTTCGGTCAAGTTAGATGTATGGATAAAACAAATATAATACTTTTATACAACATACACTTTAACTGAGTAACTTCATTTGGCGCCTGGTAGAGTTTGAGTATGACTATAGTTAAGGTTTTGTTATAACTTTAATCAGGATGCTACAACGACAAAATGTCAATCAACGTTTTCATCATTGTACACGTGAGAAGCAGATACAGAAAGAAGAAGACGTCATTCAATATAATTTGATTTTGGTTTATTTCTATGAGTTAGTGTTGCCTTGTAATTTTTTGTACAACTCGAGCACAATAAAAAGCAACTGATGTGATCTATACCGAGGTGTTTGTCATACGCACCTGCATGCGTCGAAACGTCACGATTGATAGAAAAATACAATAAACTGCTTAAGTGGTTCCGAGCTAAAAATACAGTGTGTTTACAAGTCAAGAGAAATCCGGATAACCTGCTCCGTACGACAGCATAGACAGGCCTAAAAGGCCAGTCAATTACTATAAATTGCAATATTGGTAAAGACCCATTTTACTTTGCGATTTGCATTTTGAAGGAATATATTGTAATTCTTTTACGAAAATGATTGGTTGGGACGGTAGTTTAAGGTTCATCGATAACTAAGATCATTAAGGACGCAGTATGGTCTGTGTATTTCCTTATTTTGGTCGTTTGCAAGTTTTTTCAGTATAAGCGACGCATATAATCTCGAAAGAGTTGTCGATAAAACAGCGTATTCGACTATTCGATAACGTCGGAGAGAGGTAAATGCCAGTGAAATATTATTTGTTTCAGGGACGGTGGACCTTACAAAATGAATAAGGTGCCAAGATTAAGATTATTCCTTTCATAAGCTGTTGAGTACAAACTTGCTTGCACAAACTTTTAACAAAATTTTCTACGTACAAAAGGCCACATAATTTGCTTAAATTCATAACCAGAGTTATGAATAATGTTCCTTAGACGATGACTCTTAACCCATGTGTAAAGTACCATACCATTCAATACTGTAGTTAATGAGATACAAACTTGCATATACAAAATTAACCATAAAGTCCAAAGGTAGCGTAATTTGTTTGAATTTAAAACAAGAGATATGACACCTGGTCAGGGACCTTAAAGTACAATCCAAACAAATGTGTGAAGTGTCAGTCCATTCCATACCGTGGTTTTATTAGTTACAAACGCATGTGAAAAAAATGACCCAAAGTACAAAAGGCCGCATAATTTGCTTCAATTCAATACAAAATATATGAAATTTGGACCTTAGATTATGACTATGAACACAACTGTAAAGTATCAACCCATTCCATACAGTAACTCGTAATTTACATACTTGCTGTTAAAAACTTAACTAAGGTGTGACGCCGACGCCCGGGTGACAAGTATAGCTCTCCGTATTTTTCGAGTAGTCAAGCTAAAAAGTGATAAGTAAAATCATTTTTCATATTGATAAAAGGACCGTTTTGGTCACCAAACAATGGTTTGTGTCTATTTTGTAAGGCTTGTTCAAAGCTGAGCCATTTTTAAACTAAATATTGCCTCTTTTGACCTGGAAGAGATTATCCTTTGTGTGTAAACACATCGGTATTTGACCGTTATAGATTCTTGTTACATAATGGGTTGGCATCTTAAAATGCAAAATGTAATAAAACACGACCCATTTTGTAACAATTGTTACATAGTTCAACGTTTAAAGAAAACAGCTTCTCTTCAAGAATTGCACTTTGCTGCGCTACCATTTGCGAAGTCTTTCTCACTATATAAGTGTATCTAACAGATATATAAAATCGCCTTTGTAATTTGCTGATGCGCTCGCTTCGGCTTTCTTAGTTACTTGGTTTAACTTTTTGTCGGTACATTGAGTCATTTGGAACGGTATCCTAGCTTGAAAATTGCTCACCCAAAGTTCTGCTCATGAGCCTTTTTGGCTTGGAAGAGGTAACCTTTTATGTGAAAATGTCACCACGTAACCATTATGAATTTTAAAACATAAGTGGTTTGCATCTAAAAATTCACTTTGTAGAATATCAATCCTTTTTTTTAATTTTATTACATATTGCAACTTTATTACATAACGGGTTCGCATCGAAAAAAGCAAAATGTAATAAACCTCAACCCGTATTGTAATAATTAGTACATAATGCAACTTTACTTAAAACAGCTTTACTGCGAAAATAGAACTCTTTTTTCATGCGTGCTGCCATTTGCGATGTTTTTCTTACCATATTAGCTCAAAAACAAACAGACAAATTCATTTTTGTAATATGATTATAAGCCCATTTTGGCATTCTTAGTCACGAGCTTTAGGTACATTGAGTCATTTGGAACAGTATCCTCGTTTGAAAATTGGGGAACAATCAAGTTTTCTGATATTTTTACAAATCGCTGATATGCCTATATTGGCTTTCAGGCATCTCTGTTGGCCTTTTTGTCGGTACTTGTTGCCACATGCGATGCTATTTTTAGCATCTAAACGCTAAAACAGACATTTAAAATATTTTTTGTAATTTGCTGATAAGCCCATTTCGGCTTTTAAGATACTTGGCTTGACTGTTTGCGGTACGTTTAGTCATTTGGAACGGTTTCCTTGCTTGAAAATTGCTCAAACAAAGATTTTAAGAACGTTTGGTTTTTGCTTATAAGCCTGTTTTGGCTTGGAAGAGGCTACCTTTAGCGTGAAAATATCACCATGTCACCATTATGAATACTACTACATATCGGGTTTGTAAAGAAAAAATCACTTTGAAAAAAAATCAACCCGTTTCGTAATAATTATTACATATTGCAACTTTATTACATAACGGGTTGGCATCGAAAAACGCAAAGTGTAATACGCCTCAACCCGTTTTGTAATAATTATTACATTATGCAACTTTATTACATAGTGGGTTCGCATCGAAAAACGCAAAATGTAATAAAATTCAACCCGTTTTGTAATAATTATTACATAGTGCAACTTTATTACATAACGGGTTGTTACAAAGCAGCCGTTCCAAGTTTTCGTTCTATAATTCAATGCAAAATCCAAATATGTTAATAATGGTCTTATCCCGACCAAACTCGCTGAATACGTAGAGGGTAACGTCCCGAGTAAGAAAATGTCACGTTTTCCCGGGACATTTGCCTAGAAATGGAAAAGCAGCCGTTCCAAGTTTTCACTCAATAATTCAATGCAAAATCCAAATATTTCAATAATGGTCGGATCCCGACCAAACTCGCTGGGTACGTAGAGGAAAACGTCCCGAGAAAGAAAATATCACGTTTTTCCTGGACTTTTGCCTAGAAATGGAAAAGCAGCTGTTCCAAGTTTTCGCTCTTTAATTCAATACAAAATCCAAATATGCTAATAATGGTCGGTTCCCCAACCAAACTCGCTGGGTACGTAGAGTGTAACGTCCCGGGACAGAAATTATCACGTTTTCCCAGGACTTTTGCCTCGAAATGGAAAAGCAGCCATTCCAAGTTTTCGCTCTTTAATTCAATACAAAATCCAAATATGCTAATAATGGTCGGATCCCAACCAAACTCGCTGGGTACGTAGAGGGTAACGTCCCGGGACAGAAATTATCACGTTTTCCCAGGACTTTTGCCTCGAAATGGAAAAGCAGCCATTCCAAGTTTTCGATCTATAATTCAATGCAAAATCCATAAATGTTAATAATGGTCTGATCCCGACCAAACTCGCTGGATACGTAGAGGGTAACGTCCCGAGAAGGAAAATGTCACGTTTTCCCGGGACATTTGCCTAGAAATGGAAAAGCAGCCGTTCCAAGTTTTCGTTCTATAATTCAATGCAAAATCCAAATATTTTAATAATGGTCGGATCCCGACCAAACTCGCTGGGTACGTAGAGGAAAACGTCCCGAGAAAGAAAACATCACGTTTTCCCGGGACATTTGTCTAGAAATGGAAAAGCAACCGTTCCAAGTTTTCGCTCTATAATTCAATGCAAAATCCAAATATGCTAATAATGGTCGGATCCCAACCAAACTCGCTGGGTACGTCGAGGGTTACGTCCCGAGAAAGAAAATATCACGTTTTCCCGGGACTTTTGCCTTGAGATGGAAAAGCAGCCATTCCAAGTTTTCACTCTATAATTCAATGCAAAACAGAAATCAGTTATTAGTTTTCCGATCTCGAACAAACTTGCTGGGTAGGTAGAGGAGCATCCCAAGACAAAAAATATCTCATTTTCCTTGGACGTTTGCTCGGAAATGGAAAGGCAGCTGTTCCAAGTTTTCGCTCTTTAATTCAATGTAAAACAGAAATCAGTTTTTAGTTTTCCTATCTCGAACAAATACTCACTGAGTAGGTAGAGAGGAGTATCCCAAGACAGAAAATATCACGTTGTCCCTAGACTTTTGCCTAGAAGTGGAAAAGCAGCCGTAACAAGTTTTCTTTAACTCAATGCATAACTGAAACCCGTTAATTGTGGTTCGATCTCCACCGAACTAGCTTAGTATGTAGTGAGGAGCGTCCTAAGACCTTATTTGGATTCACCTTTAGACGATAAATATTAATGGTAAAATTGAAAGACCCATCTGGGCATGAACAAGATTCCATTATATAATTCCTGATGCTGAAACCCAACAAAATATTGTTATCATCAGCTAATACTCAAACATAAAAGTTGATGCTTACTCCAGCCTATTTTGTCTGTAGCATTGATTATTCCATTTCATAGCTATGGTGCATTTATTAAAGGATATCTCTCCCAACAGGGAAGGAGACAATTTAAAGGAATATATATTATTCAACCCCAAAGGAACTCACATTATAATGTTCTTATCCTCAATGGCCTTGAAATAATGCTCTCATTCAACCTATGCAAATCCTTCTTTCTAGATACATTTAACTACTTGGAAAATGCATCAATCATAAAGACAAATATTTTGTATGTATTGACAAAATAGACATATAACTGACCCTAACCACAATCCTTGTTCAAGTACCTACCTGAAAGTTTCACTAGTTTTAATATTAGACTGTGTTTAGACTAATGTTGGGACAAACACCTTGTGAAAATCAAATTTTGATACCCTTTAATTGTAACAAAACACTGTTTAGAGTTTTACAAATTTGCCTTTGATTAATTGGTTCTGTACAATTTCACCAAGTGTATTTAAGGCAAAACTCCTCCATAGCTCTATATGGTTGTATATCAGGAATAAAGGTTATAAACCCATTAATACTATCATGGCATTCTGCAAAAGATAATGAATACGTGTCAATTCGCTTCACTCTATGAAATAGATTTGGCAAAAAGATGCTTATCAAATAAAACTGAATAATTTGCAATCAAATTGTTTTCCATTGAATTATCCAATATTTATTCAACATACAGTCACAAGCAAAACACAGGTGCTGTATGTACATGTACTTGCCTTCAATTTTGTTTCCTGTAAATATTTCTGAAATTATAACTTAAAAAAACGGTGCACATCAAAAGGAAATTTATAGGCATTGAAGAAACACTTTAAAGTTTCTTTTTATTCTAAGGCTGTATTAAAAGAAAAGTTACAGACTGTTCTATAAAATGTTTTTATCATAAGAAAGTGCAAAATTTCAATGATATTTGTTGGAGTGTAGATTACCCATTTCCATTTTCTGTTTGAAGGCAAGGGTTTTTCTATTTAATATATAGTTGCAACCACCAAACCATGTTAACAGATCCCAATCCTATTGGACAGTGTTTCCCTGTATTATTGTTGGGAAGGAAATTTGAATGACTTCTGAAAATATACAGAACACCTCATGGGTGTCTTTTTATGAATGTGAAGAAGTTTTAGAGTTACTTTCAAGAAACACTCATCATTTTCTCATTTAGACATTTTTATTTGCCATTTCCTCATCTCTATTTTTTCTCCTTTTCAAACCATGTGGGACCACCAGGCAATCTGTCCCTTTAGCACCAGCATTTTTGCAGCCTGGGGAGGGAATCGAACCCTCATACATGATTTTGAGCAAGGAATTTTGCAAGTATATAATACTGAATTATGGCAATAAAAACATCTAAATGTAAAATGTGATGTCTTAAGATATGAAGAGAAGTTGCTTTTACAAAAGAAAACCATCAGCTGCGGTGTTTACACCAGCCCTGACTGTGTACTTTATTCTATTCGAAAACACAATAAAATTTATTTGGAAACCCCGTTTCAGGGGAGCTGATGTTTAAAGGTATATCATACAGCAACATCTGTGTTCAACAGCTATCATACTTTAAGAGATACCCCTGCTCGTGACCGAAACAACATATATGAGTTACTGTAAGGGGTTGTAAAGATTTGTATTAATTAAGAGCTGCTATATTAATCAAAGCACTGATAGCGCTGAAGGACTAATGTGCGTTTAAAGCAAGATGACTGAAGATACATTTGAAAATTTCTTTGGGCAACAACTCGGGGGAAACAGCTGCTCCTTTTACCACCATTACTTTAATTATCCTTTATGGTAACAGAGACTGAACGATAGTCTATTTTTCAAATATCTGGACATTTTACGATTTCCAATGAGGCAACAGTTATAATAATATAGAGCAAAACAAAGCGAGTAAATCCGGACTACATTCCGAGTTCAAAGAAGGTATTAGTCTGCACAGTGAAGGCGGATGTTTAATGAGTAATTGGGGTCAGACCGCTGTTTGTGTATCGATAAAGTACCGTCCCTCAAAAAGTGGTATGTAAATTCAATGGACTATTAGGTGCTTACGCCAATAGTTGTTTTTTGTATGCTGGTAAAACGTCATTGCAGAAATAACGTTCATTGAGGTGATTTAGTGCCGAAACATTGGCTGGTTCTGTTCTCAACCATCTATTCCCAATGACCCAAATTCGAAAAAAATATCGCGTGTCGTCGCAGATTTCATCAGTTTTTCCGATCTTGTGGAGAGAGGTATCGTTGGACGCAGAAATCATTTGGCTATGCGGGACATATAGAGAATTGACAGACTAGCGATTGTATTAAATTACGGACTGATAAGTGTGGAACGTCAGAACTGGTTTCTTTTCGAAGTTGTTTCCTTTGTGTATATATAGTGTTATTACAGGTATTATGACATATACCCCTATGGTGGTAGGTAGGTGTTCAAGCCCTCAGTGGTAGGTAGGTGTTCAAGCCCCCAGTGGTAGGTGTTCAAGCCCCTGATGGTAGGTGTTTTTAAACCCCTGGTGGTATGTGTTCAAGCCCTGGTGCTAGGTATTCAAGCCCTGGTGATAGGTGTTCAAGTCCCCGATGGAAGGTGTTCAAGCCCCGATGGAAGGTGTTCAAGCCCTGGTGCTAGGTGTTCAAGCCCCCAGTGTTAGGTGTTTAAGCCTCCAGTGTTAGGTGTTCAAGCCCCCATTAGTATGTGTTAAAGCCCCAATGGAAGGTGTTCAAGCCCTGGTGCTAGGTGTGTATGCCCTGGTGATAGGTGTTCAAGACCTGTAGGAAGGTGTTCAAGCCCCCAGTGGTATTTGTTCAAGCATATTGATAAGTGTTCAACCCCCCAACCCCAGGTGGAAGGTGTTCAAGCCCGATAGATAGGTGTTCAAGCCCTGGTAGAAGGTGTTCAAGCCCCAGTGGTATATGTTCAAGCCCCAAGTGGTATGTGTTCAAGCACTCTTGGTAGGTGTTCAAGCCCTTTAGCTAGGTGTTCAAGCCCCAGTGGTTTATGTTCGAGGCCCAAGTGGTATGTGTTCAAGCACTCTTGGTAGGTGTTCAAGCCCTATAGCTAGGTGTTCAACCCCCAATGGAAGGTGTTCAAGCCCCCAGTGGTATGTGTTCAAGCACTTGTGGTAGGTGTTCAAGCACTCTTGGTAGGTGTTCAAGCCCCCAGTGGTAGGTGTTCAAGCCCTAGGTTGTAATTGTTCAAGCACTCTTGGTAGGTGTTCAAGCCCAATAGCTAGGTGTTCAAGCCCCGATGGAAGGTATTCACTTAATTGGGAATTCCTCTTAACACTCTTTCCACAGGGTTGAAAAATGAAATATAAAAAAAAACGTTCTGATTTGGTTAACGACTGTAGCTACTGAATCATATACGGCATGTCATACTTGGTTTTTTTTTCGTTCTCTGTTATCTTTGTACCTAATCCCCATACCCCAAAACATCTATGTGTCAAGGTCTCTTTGTGTCAAACTTTCAAGAGGTCCCTTCAATTTCGAGACAGGGAAGTTTCACTGTAGAACAAATAGAGTTTTGTGGAAAGAGCACATATATTAGCATAGAAAATGGCAACAATAAGGTACAACATAATGTGATCATCTATAAATAGATTTTCATTCCTTGCAAACCAATGCTCCTTTAATAAATGGTGTAAGCTGTTGTGATACCTGTACACAAGTTAAAGAGCACAGAGGGAAAATTACTAGAGAGTTCGAGAGTTGGCAACATCGGTGCAGTGGTAAAGGGTCAGCCTCTCGTATCAAGGGCACCGGGTATGATCCCCATTAGGTATATAGGAAGCTAACAAGGAAACTTTGAAATCCCATTGTGTATGTGCCAAAAGGCCCTGCAACGTTCTCATCAAGATCCAGCAAGGTTCTGCGGAGGTATAGTGGTTATTGTCTGGGACCAGAGACCGGTCATCCAGGGTTCGATCCCTAAGGTGGCCAATTATTTCACCGTGGAGTTTCCTTTGGCAAGACGCACTGCCTAGCCTAGTACTGGTAGGAAACCAGGGAAAATGTACGATAATACTCAAAAATGAGTCCTGTACATTAATAGGAAGAAGAAAACAACACAGGAAAGTACCTTTACTAGTAGTACCCACCTTAGCTCAACTATCTAACGTTTAAGCTCTTAACCACCATGTCTAGCCTACAAGCAACATTTCAAAGTAGAGTGCAAGCAAATTCCCAAAAACACGATTCATTCCTATTTGATAGGTCTACGAACCATCAATGAAACAAAACCCATTTCAAAACAAAGGTTCTGACTCAACAGCCTTAGTCTGGTGCTCTAAATTCCATGAACATGGCGAAAGAAAAGGGACAGAAAAGAAATGTTTTGGTTACAATAAAGATACATACCTTTAAATCCATGTATCTTATATAAATCCAAGTGTTTGTTCTATAATAAAACCAATTTACAAAATAAGAAATACGTCTTCATTTCTGTCTCGTTCGTTCTTTTTCCCGCGCTTCTTAAGCCTTCTTTTTTTACCTCCCCCACTGAAAAAGTTATGAGTTTCGACCAATCAGAGCCCGGTGCTTATCCCGGTTACAAGATCGTAGAATGAAAAATAACGTACTGGACCTCATAGTTTTAAGTCTGGTGTCAATCAAATAATTTGCTTCGCGCATGCGCACTGACTGGAGGGGAAAACATCAATGTTTCTATAAATAGCTTCTATAAATAGCTTCGCGGACGTCGCTACTTGCACACCGTTCAAGTCCACACACCATTTAAGTCTGGTGTCAATCAAATAATATGCTCCTCCCTATGACCCCAAACCTTCAAGAGGACCCACTTTCAAGATGGCGGCGCCCACGTTGTTCAACTCAGACGAAGAGGCGAATGTGGCCATTCACGCATTTGAAATTGAACATGGTGTGTCTTTTGTGGTGCGAAAGAGCAAGTATACAGGAACTACAAGTATGTGTCATGTTAATCTATAAAATGTATTGTTGTAAAGTAAGACATGGAACATATTAAAATTAGTAACATGTTTCCGCGATCAAAATCAATGTACAGTCAACTCGACAGTTTCGGATCATCGACAGTTCCGGATCATCTTATGTTTGTTGTCAAATTTTTATGAATGCGAAGAAACTCTGGCCTTAAAAACTTAACAGTCATTTAGCATATTCATTTAGCTCTTGACAAAACTAAGATGACATTTCCACTTCTGGTAAAGCGATCACAATCAATTTGGAACGGTTAATTAAGACCGAGAAAAGTCACCGGAAGTTGACCTAATTTCACCGATATTTTTTTTCGGCGATTTAGACGCTCATTTAAAAAGATAATGTGCACTAAACATTGACATCATTTGTAAGAAAAATTATAATAGAATGTATTTATGCAAAATTTTCACGCTAAAACGGGTCTGGGATTGTATAATTGCATGATGAATGAAGGCAGGTGAACTCGACAGTTTCGGATCACCTCTTTGATTTATAGGGGTCGTCTCAATATTACTTCCGGTCATTCTCGTACGCTCTTAAAAGTAAAAAGTAAAATAATTAGTAAAATAATTCTTTAAAGGGAAATCGCACAAGGCATGTGTTTGATGAAAATAAAGTATTAAATTATGATATTATTTTCTGTTCTTATTGTCTCTTTGTGAAGTAAACCATTTTTACAATAAATGATATGACAATTAACGTGATTCGGAACTGTCACGTTTGATCCGAAACTGTCGCGATGATCCCGATCTTGTTTTCTTCAAAAACTGAAAAATGGTAAATAAAAGCGGTAAATCATTGGTATGAATAGACAGAGGAAGAATTTTTCGTTAAATTCATGTGTTGATTTCTACAGTCAATTGGTTAATACAAGAAAAAACGATCTTTTATCTATTAGTGATCCGGAACTGTCGAGTTGACTGTAATTTGTTAGCAACCCTAAAAATACTAGAGTGAATTAAGTCATATATCGGCATTCTTATCATCATACAATCTATAGGATCATGTTTTTTATGGCAACACTATCGTCAATTTTAATGGTGCTGTCAGTTAGTGGTGGGTAGTGACATTGAAGTTGGTAGAATGCTGGAGTCGTGAAATGTGACTTAAATGAGCACCATGCACCTAATGCCTCTGTGTTCAAAAAGCAATGTGCCATGGGTGTGACACATATCTCACCCAACCATGAATAGGCATAAAATAATTGATACTCATCAGTATTTATTAGCTAGAATCAGAGACATAGATAACAGAGATTGGCAACTCCTTCTTTACCTATAGCCGATTTCTGCGATGTCTCGCATGACGCGTTATTTAGCGAGACCTTTCGAGATCTGTCTATCGACGCTATTTTCAACTAAACGCGAAATAGGCAACACACATTTAAGCGTGTTTTAAGTCATAGTTAAATTATTTTCTTACCGAATTTACTATATTGTTATTGTTAGAAAGTTTCTCCATTCAACAAGACCGATCAGCAAGCGATTATCAAAGAAATAAGCATGACAAACTGCGACAAACTTGATTGAATTGTTCGCAATTTCGTGGTTTTGTGCGATAAACGTGATAATTGAGTAGTTTTAGATTCAAACTGTTCTAAAGGAGGGTTTTTCAAACATTTTCAATTCAAGTCCACTTTAAAGAAAGGGTTTGTTTTTCTACATTTCCAAATTTTCAGTTTGATATTCCTTGTCATTTAGAAGTTATTCCGTACTGAACATGTCCCTTTTACGACCCTAATGAGTTTAACCATCTTGATTTACAAGCAAAAATTAACAAAGTTGTGCACAGTAGAACTAAAAAACTATGCACTGGATCATATCATACTTGACATTTTCCTGAAGTGTTATTTTTGTTTTATGGTTGCCCGCATTTTTAAAGTAATCTTCGCTTCCATAACGAAGTTATACCAGGTTTACTTAACCACACACGCATGATCGTGATTTCGGCCATTTTATTTTCAACCAAAATATTTCATACTTGTACAAAGTAAAATGTTTAAATGGAGGTTTATTCAAACGTTTCTGATTTATGTTCACTTTAATGGGATAATATGATTTTGTTGATTTCCAAATTTTCAGTCTGATATTCTTTGTCAATCAGAAGTTATTGCGTACTAAATATGTCCCATTTACTACCTTAATGAGTTCAGCCATCTTGATTTCCAACCAACATATAACAAAGTTGTAGCAAGTAAATCTAAAGAATTATGCACTGGATCATATCATACTTGACATTTTCCTGAAGTGTTATTTTTGTTTTATGGTTACCCGCCTTTTTATGGTGATTGTCGTGTTTTTAACGAAATTATACCAGGTTTGCTTTACCACACAAGCATAATCATGATTTCAGCCATTTTATTTTCAATCAAAATCTTTCATTTTTGCATCAATTAAAACTTAAATTGTGTGACTTGGATTTTATCAAACGTGTTATTACTGAAAACGTCTGAATGAGTTTGAATTGATCCCGTATTAAATGCTGACTAAGTTCTATAGTTTCCCGTATTTTCAAAGTGGTATTCCTATATAAGAAGAAGAAAATCCATTCAATTAATGGACAAAAGAGAATGGATAGATCGTCTTAATCAGAAACACCACAATATTTCCTTTTTCATCATACTTCTTCTTAATTCTGATCGCTTGCAAATATGTCAAGTGAAATGTGTCATTTGAAAAACGAAGGGTGATAGAGTCAATCACGGTAGGGGACAATACAGGCTATGATTGTAAATTGCAACCCCATAAAATATGTAGTTTGATGTCATAAAACCTTTTGATGCTAGGGCAATTACACAAGAAGTGTGTGGCGCTAACCCTGTGTCCACTCTCTGACACCTCATTCAAATTTAATGACCTAAAGATCCCGAAAACAAAATAGGGAGGATTTGTTCTGTTTAAAGTGTCTGTCTGGTTTTAAAAGTAGTGTGTGTTAACTTAATTTCTCGTTGAGAAATGATAATAAAAACGAAGGTGCAAGACACATTCAAAAAGCTCACATTTCTTTTTTCTAAAATCATTTCGTCCAGCAGCATGATAAGACCAGACCCTTACGTGTTTAAGAATAATTATGTACTTATTGATTTGCAATCAATATTAGAGGAATCTGCGGTAAAAGGTGTTTTGAAAAACTTTGCAAGTCAGTTTTTTCTTACGTGTCCTTTTGTTTACTAAAACCACTTTTACAAATATTCTCATCACATGCATTTTAACATCATAAAATACTTTTAATTTTCTTAAATTGAAACATTTGGCTTGAAATAATGTCATGATGAAAAATTTGTTTTGTTTTGACAAAATGAGCACTGTAAACAGTTTTACGACACAGAATAAATGAAATGAAGTGAGAAAGCAATCTTTTAATATTGACGAAAACTATCATGTCTTAAGTGGAAAGTTCATGCGTTGGTTATTAACTGCAACTAAATAGAGTCACTTGATTTATTACAAAATATTATTCAAACCTTTGCTTGAAAGACATTGTCGTTATAAGTACAATTCTGAATTGCATGGTAATCAAGCCTGTCATTGAAAAAGAAGGCCTACTGGAACTTTTTGTTTTGTTTTTAACATAAAATCAATTTAATAAAATGAAAATAAAACAAAATGTCCAGAAGTTGTTTCAGATAACCAATCAGATAACCAAAACATAGCTATTTTACTGTAATAAAGAAGTATCAATTTCGCTTGACATCTCCCGTGGCAACGGATAAACAGGTACGCACTTTCCTTATCTCGCAGAACCTCGCAGCACGCGAGAGTTTGGCGATAATTCCGGAGTTGCCAATCTCTGTTATCTATGTCTCTGCTAGAATATAGAAAAATTATACAATTTGCATAAATTTTGACCTGGCTTCAAGAAAAACGTTTAGTAGTATGATTGTGTGCAGTGTGATATAGGTAATGAAATTTTTCAAAGTTATTACACTGAGAAATCCCAATGTTTCACTGATGAGAATATAATATACTTTTATAGACCATTACAAATCAAGGAAATACCAATATTAGTTTAAACATATTTTATTCAATGAAAAAAACACCATTATATACATTACAAACAATTTTGTGAAACGGATTGGAACGAAAGCTAAAAGCTTATTAGGTTCCTCTCCTTAATGGCGACACGCAGGTCGTTTACAATATAATAATGTTAATTATTATTTGCGTATTGATGTAATACAGTGAAGAAATAAAGCATTATAATAGTAATGATAATCAAAACAACAAATAAACATTTGGAGTGACGAGAAATTGTTGGAACCAATACATGAGGCTGTTGATAGATACTGCAATAGTGTCTAACAAAAAAACTAATGCAACATCTTGGCTTGCTGTTTAGTATCTTTCAACATTCTCTAAAGGATTATGCCAATGATAGTTCAAACGTATTCATCAGAATCTCTTACTATCACGAATACAAATATGAACAGCACTAAAAATGGTTTCGTTTTCTGTTACAGAGAGATCTGGATTACCGAAAAGTATAGAGTTAAGGTTGAACAAAGTAAGGTTGGTTATAGTTCTCCGTAACTCATCCCGTATGTCGACATAGTGAACACACTCAAGAAAGTAGTGCTGAGTTGACTCTATTGAACCACATCGACAAAGGGGAGAGATTACGATATTTTTCCCAAACAAATGCTGGTTTAATGCACTACATCTATTTCTCAATCTAGTATGTAAGACTTGGAATTTTCTGTCTCCAAAGAAGAATAACTTGTTAGGGGTAGGTTTATCATGATTGATTAATGATTTAAACATACCCACTGATTCCGAATCTTTTGTACTTTGAGGTAATGTGTTCCAATCTTTTACAACTGAGGGTAGGAATGAATTCTCATAAAGTGATGTCTTACAATTTACATTTCTTAGATTATTAGAGTTACGAAGATTTTGAGATGACATACGACCAACTGTGGGTGGAACAAGAGTGCTTAAATAATTGGGAACAAGACCATTTACCATCTTAAAGAATAAAATAAGTTAATGTTTTTTTCTACGTTCGCCTAGAGATTCCCAACCTGACTCTGTTTGCAGATCTGATATTGATACTAGCTTTGTACATCCTGTGGCAATTCTGGCCGCCTCATTTTGAATCTTATCGAGTTCTTCATTTTGATATTGGTGTATGTTTCCCCATATAACATCCCCATATTCAAGAATAGGTCTGATAAACGAATTATAAACTATCTGTAAAATTATACGGTTAAGGCGGAATTTAAGTCGTCGCATAACCCCAACTCGTTTCTTCTTGTAACTTACCACTAAATTATCCCCGTTTTGAGGGAAACCCATTAAACTCTATAGATGTCTCTCATTCTGAAGTTGTTGATGTACTAAAGTCTCTTCGTTTAGGAAAGGCCTCAGGTCCAGATGGAATTAATAACAGAATATTGAAGGAGTGTGCCAATGAACTTGCATCCCCTCTATGTCGTCTCTTCAATATTTCTATAATTAGCGGTATAGTGCCATTGTCGTGGAAAATATCAAATGTTTGTCCTATTTTTAAAAAAGGTGATCCATCCTTACCTTCTAATTACAGGCCTGTGTCCTTATTAAATACACTAGAAAAGGTACTAGAACGGGTAATATATAAACACGTTTTTAATCATTTAACAAATATTCAATTTTTCACACCTTTTCAATCAGGCTTTTTACCAGGGGACTCGACTGTTAATCAAGTTACAATGTTGTATGATAATATTTGTAAAGCTCTAGACAATGGGTTAGAAATACGCATGGTTTTCTTTGACATAAGTAAAGCCTTTGATAAGGTTTGGCATAAAGGCCTATTATTAAAATTAGAATCTGCAGGAATAAGAGGTAATCTTTTATCTTGGTTTGAAAATTATCTATATTTAAGAGCTCAAAAAGTTGTTTTTCCAGGGGGATCCTCTGATCAGTGTTCTATAAATGCGGGAGTTCCTCAGGGATCTATATTAGGGCCTCTCTTATTTCTGATCTTCATAAATGACATCGTCAACAATATTGAATCAAATATAAATCTATTTGCCGATGATACCAGTCTTTCTTTGATAATTGGTAATCCAAATGAAACTGGAAGAGTTTTGCAGTCAGATATTGACAAAATATCAAGATGGGCTGACACATGGCTCGTGAAATTTAATCCATCCAAATCAGAAAATTTAATTATATCACGTAAACGCAACAAACCAGACCATCCTAATCTTTTTATGTCATCCATTGAAATTCCATCTGTTCAAGCGCATAAACATCTAGGTATCCATCTTTCAAATAATGGGCATTGGGATGATCATCTAAATGACATAATCAAAATACCAATATTATACAATGAGACAATTTTTCTTAAAGACAGAGGTGTTATGTTCAATATGCACATTTCAATCCACACCTCACTGCCACTACCAACCACTCACTGACAGCACCAGTTAAGATTTTCCATAGTGTTGCCATAAAAACTTGATGTCAAGCAAATTTTTGACCACTTTGTTGCTTTGAATATCGTTATTGGTTTGTTAATCCATGTATCATAACAAAAAGTGCCAGAATTTCGAAATTTTTGCTGTGTTTACCATCTGCAGGATGTCTTCGTCCAGCTGTGTTGGTGAGGGAGAGTTGCGAAGTATCGTCCAATTTAGCGATTTTGAAGCTGAGACTTGCTCTATCGGTGAATAATTTCGATTCGGGTGGAATGGTGGGTTTTTTTTTTTTTAATTTAATTCTAAAACTGCAGCAAACAAGCAAAGAATAGACACACCTACCTCTTAAAAAGGCATTAACCCTTTAAGGTATAGAGATAAGGCTTATCAGTGACCCTATAGGTATAAGCCATCCGATTATTGAAGACCATTAACGCATACATAATTAGTCACCCTGGGTTCCTATTTGCACAGGATTATCTCCGATAATTGTTATTGATTGGGGTACTGTTAATCAAACCCAAATTAATGCATTTTACATTCATCTAATAGATTTTCTCAAAGAATAAAAGACAACGAGAACAAAATTTCCTTTAAGTTGATGTTTTTTTCTTTATTAAGTGATACATTCATATCAGGATTAAGTTGTAGAAAATTAAACAAACAATGAAAATGTATATTACGGTGTGAATTATACAAAATCAAAAGTAATAATATGACTTATGTGTTCTCCCTGAGAGATCCCTATTTTGTAATCAATTGCAGGGAATTTTGTTGCCGAAAAATACCATTCATCACTCGAGATACATATTTTGTCTTTGCATATTTCTCAACAAAGCTGAATCGTTTTACTTCAATTCCCATTCAAACCGTTTCCAAAATGCAGAAAAGAATGTTTTTCAACGCAATATTGCTTTGCAAAGAAGTTAAACCTGGTCCATCTAATAAATGTCAAACAGTAAAAATCAACTCATTTTGGCAACGAAACATGCTAATATTTCCGTAAAATACGTGTCCATGGGTGATGAATTTACCAAAAGCTCGTAGTTGTAGTGAAAGTCGGAGGAATGATCTAATTTGCTTGTCCGTGAATTGGTAATATTTATCAACATTTCATCATCTTCAGGCTTAAAAAACCCGATCAAATTACTGCTCTGAATCTACATCGATGTCTGACTTGCGATCGGAAACACCAAATTGGCTAAATATTTTAAAAAGGCCGTCTTTATAACGTCAATTATTTGACGGCTCGATTTTCAATCACCTTTAAACTTTGAACAATAGCTCCGTGTCATAAACATCCTTTACAGGTCGCGTGCCGTATGCTCTCGTCTTAATTGGATAGTATTTTTAGAAATGTGTTAAGTTACTAAAGAATTGCATGAAATCTTTATCGAGTCTTAACAAATCGGCAGTGTTTTGATCTTTTATGACCGGAAGACTTCTCATTAATTGGATTGGTAATTTGGAATTCCTTCATCTCAATTTGATAGCGTTATTTCCATAAGCGTGTCATGAGACCATTATCAAAAGATTCTCTCTAGAGCAAAAGTTTAAACTTTGACCCTATAATTTTATCATCGGAAATGAAAGAAGACATATTTACTTAAGAGGAAAATAAACTTTGGAGAAAATGACGTGTGTGCAAAGATGTGTTATTAAGAGCTAAAGTTGAATCAATTTTTCAGCTGTCAAAAAGCGTTCTATGCGGTAATCTATAGAACGTCAAAATAGGTTTTATATGGTAATAGGTATAACGGCGAAAAGGGTTTTATACGGTAATCGATAAGGCGGCGAACGGCGCTATATACCGTAAAGGGTTAATGTATGTTCTCCGTCACAACTGATAAGATGTAGTTTGCCACATATTCAACAGATATGGCTTAACCTAATATATTGCTATTTTCTAACCTTTATTGAGTAAAAAGTAATCTAATTATTGGACATCTGTAAGGTTTTTTTTTCAAACTGTGTTCTTGTTTTCTTCATCTTCAATCAGCTTTCTTACATCATAGCTGGTCAGTTTTACCGCCAGGTTCAGCAGACTGCATGGAAACAGTGTTAAAAATTGAATTTTAGAATGTCAAAGCCATTTATTTGGTGATGATGTAACAGCTTGTTTACAAACATGTATTCTGAGTGACAAGCATTGAAACATAATTATAACAAACTTGTGTATCATTATAAAGAGTAGGTAAGGTATTTTATTTATGTAGTTCAGGTATACAACATGTATATAAAAAAGTAGTCTTTATTTCGCTGTCACATGATCGCCTGACTGTAGATAAACATTACATGGTCTACTAACCTAATAAGATAAAGTTAACATAGCACCTTGTTTTTGGATCAATTTGTATGCTAGTGAGAGGATAAATTAAAATTTAAGACCAGTTGTCTGAAATGTCTTTTTCTTAATCAGCAAAGTAAACAGAACAAACTGTTGGCATGCTATAATTATATCATATGCATGTAGTAATATTGTGCTTAATTCTTAAACACATTTCTTGCAACTATCCCTTTTAGGAGTTGAGAATATACAAAGCAATAAAAGACTGTTGTTTGAAGATAATGGTAGGAGCTCTGTGCCAGTGACATATGATGGGATGCCGTTCATTATTCTGAGCTCAGACATAAAGGAGTGCCGGTATGGATCTATCAGAGTCGAGACAAAAGAAGTAAACATTCTATATTACATCATTATCTCTCACTATCAAGGAAAGACATTTTTGTTTCGGTGTCAGTATATTTGTTGGTGTATGTGTTGCCACTGCATTGCAGCACTTCAAGTTCAATAACAATTGTTACTTTAAAGCAAACATAATATAATGAACAGCTAGTGCTTTAAAGATAAAAACGATTTTGCTGTTTACATAAACAATAGTAATGACATATGGGTTTTGATAGGTTATGTTTTGCTAATATAGAAAAAAAAATTCAGGTTGCTAAAAGCTTTATAAAGGCTTAGTTTTATGAAAAGTTATTCACTAAAAACATGTATATTCTTTTTGAATAAAGTAGTAAAAAGCCAGTGAACAGCAACTTTTTGTTCTTGATGATCCTTTAACCCTTTACGGTATATAGTGCCGTTTGCCGCCTTATCGATAACCGTATAAAACCCATTTCGCCGTTATACCTATTACCGTATAAAACCTACTTTGACGTTCTATCGATGACCGCATAGAACGCTTTTTGACAGCTAAAAAATTGATTCAACTTTAGCCCTTAATAACACATCTTTGCACACATGTCATTTTCTCCAAATTTTATTTTCCTCTAAAATAAATATGTCTTCTTTCATTTCCGATGATAAAATCATAGGGTCAAAGTTTAAACTTTTGCTCTAGAGAGAATCTTTTGATAATGGTCTCACGACACGCTATCAAATTGAGATGAAGGGAATCCAAACTACCAACCCAATTAATGAGAAGCCTTCCGGTCATAAAAGATCAAAACAAAGCCGATTTGTAAAGACTCGATAAGGATTTCATGCAATTCTTTAGTAACTTATAACACATTTCTAAAAATACTATTCAATTAAAACGAGAGCATACGGCACGCGACCTGTAAAGGATGTTTGTGACACGGAGCTATTGTTCAAAGTTTAAAGGTGATTGAAAATCGAGCCGTCAAATAATTGACGTTATAAAGACGGCTTTTTAAAAATATTTAGCCAATTTGGTGTTTCCGATCGCAAGTCAGACATCAATGTAGATTCAGAGCAGTAATTTGATCGTTTTTTTAAGCCTGAAGATGATGAAATGTTGATAAATATGTCCAATTCACGGACAAGCAAATTCGATCATTCCTCCGACTTTGACAACTACGAGCTTTTGGTTAATTCATCACCCATGATCACGTATTTTACGGAAATATTAGCATGTTTCGTTGCCAAAATGAATTGATTTTTACTGTTCTACATTTATTAGAAGGACCAGGTTTAACTACTTTACAAAGCAATATTGCGTTGAAATACATTCTTTTCTTCATTTTGGAAACGGTTTTAATGGGAATTGAAGTAAAACAATTCAGCTTTGTTGAGAAATATGCAGACAAAGTATGTATCTCGAGCCATGAATGGTATTTTTCGGCAACAAAATTCCCTGCAATTGATGACAAAACAGAAAAACAAATTAGGGATCTCTCAGGGAGAACACATAAGTCATTTTATTACTTTTGATTTTGTATAATTCACAACATAATATACATTTTCATTGTTTGTTTAATTTACTACACCTTAATCCTGATATGAATGTATCACTAAATAAAGAAAAAAACATCAACTTAAAGGAAATTTTGTTCTCGTCGTCTTTTATTCTTTGAGAAAATCTATTAGATGAATGTAAAATGCATTAATTTGGGTTTGATTAACATCACCCAATCAATAACAATTATCGGAGATAATCCTGTGCAAATAGGTACCCAGGGTGACTAATTATGTATGCGTTAATGGCTTTCGATAATCGGATGGTTTATACCTATAGTGTCACTGATAAGCCTTATCTCTATACCTTAAAGGGTTAAAGTGACCAATTTTAATTCAAAACCTTTAGAAATATTCTATCACCTATTAGTTTGTTTAACTCTCGATGTTTTAGTGGATAAATGCAATCTGCATAATAAATGGATTTTAGCAAGTTTGACAAAGAAAAATCTCATATTTTATTTTATCTTTTTAACTATTTCATTAACATTTATATGTTTCATTGATTTTTTTGTATTTGGAAATGATTACTGTAGGATAACTTGATGGAAGGAGACCACACTTTTGGGAAACCTTCTAGAAAACATGTTCAGCCAACACTGAAGAAAGATTGCCAGGCAAAGGTCAAGCTGAGGCGAATCATTAAGTTCCCTGAGTACAAGGTTTCTATTATATTTAGTTTTGCTGTTAAAATGACCTTATTCATTTAAAATTTTTAATAGGAAAAAAGCAATTATGTATATTTCTGGTTTCGGATATGACCAGCTTCTTTATGTTTGATGTATTTGCAACAGATTAACACTGTTAATTGTTGGAAGGACTTCCATGGGAGTGTTTTTCTGACCCTTTGGGTCAAGGTCACTGTTACAAAATATTGATGAAAGCACTTAAAACTGAATCTGTTCTGCTAATCATTAAAAACCCAGAATTGTCACATTACGACTCTCCTTCACTTTTTAATATATATTCATTTTGAGCGGCACATATAACATCATGATTGTATTCACTTCCAAATCAAAGTAGATAAATTGAGTGCCTTCTCTTATGACAGCTCTAGTTACAAAATGTAACACTTAAAGCGGTATCAAACTTGTTTTTATTGGCTTAACCCTTAAAAATTATTTTAATATTGCCTTTGAATAAGATTAAAGTAGTATCATCTCATGTATCTTTATATAATTCAACTTAGACTATGTAGATTCTTGCATTTTACTGTATTTTTGTATTATGAAAGTGTAAATCTTCAAAGGTGTTCTCTTAATAAAAATGATCTCAAAATGGTGGGTAAAATAGAAAAATTCAAAAAATTATTTTATCTCCTCTTAATTGAATCATTTAAAAATAAAATGTCGATTTAGGTACCGATACCTGAATGAAGAGACTTGTCAGTTTTCACACCCATCAATTTCAGATCAGCTCCTTTTATATTAATAATTATACTCTCTGACTTAGATTGAAGGTCCACCAAGTAAATGGAAGCGACTTCAAGTGACTAGAAAGCTGAAGGCTGAATTTAACCCAGACACAGTGCAGCAGTATTGCATTCTGGTACAGTTTGTTGGCTCACACACAGACCATTTTACTGGAAAGGTAGTGGTTTCTTTCCTTAGTTCTTGGTTTTCATGATTTTATTTGTTTTTAGTTAAAAATTTTGTCTTGGTTATAAGTGATGTGCTAACCACTGCACAACCAGTACTGTTTGTTTTTTTTGTTTCCCATTTTCTTGAAAAACAAAAAGTTATTTCAAAAATCAAATTGAGTAAATACCCCAAAAAGAGGTATTGATTTGTAACACATTAGCAAATAGTCATAGTGTAAAAGTTGCTACAGCTTTCATGATTTTACCTGATTACATGTCAGGTAATGTGTAATAGTGCCTGTTAGTGTTTGTGATAGCATATTGCTTTCTAATAAACAAACAAAGGATATTGCTGAGAATATTGAATATCTACCTACTGAATCAAAAGATCTCTTTAAAATGTATTTCTAGGCAGAATTAGTACAGCTATACTCACCCAGCATTACACCATGGATAAGGTTTTGCATCTTTGATTTATTATCTTAGTAAATACCTAATATATAACATTGAAATGTTAGATATGCATTCCCAACTCTCTAGCCCTCTGAAATAATAAAATTAGATAGCAACTTATTGGAATTAAGCGCAGGTTGTGTATTTAAGCAAATATAGGTTTATATCTCTACAGTCCAGGAGACAAATTTCACTTGTACTCAACCACCCAACCTACTTAATTAACCAAGTTATATAACTCCAGTTTGATTTTATGCAAGTAATTGCCATTAATTATTTGACTTTGCGAGATTCTGGTTTAGGTTTTGCATGTAAGCACACATAGATGATCTCAGCAACTTATTAATGTATTGTATTGAAATTATATACAATGGGACTCAACCACCCAACCTTGTTTCGCCCACACTTTTCAATTCTTATACTGAGTAGCAGCAGAATAGTCATGTGTAATGACTTTGTGACAGCTCTTGTTAATTCTTCAAATGATCGGCATGATCATCTGATTGATGTTGCTTACACCACTATTTTACTGAATGGAATTATTATGTTGGGGTTATAGCTATCAGCATACACCAATCGTCTGGACGAAAGGGTCATCGGAACTATTAAAGGTCTGGCAAAGGAGGGGATGGTGAATGTTACTGAGGTTCATCGAAGAGCCCAGCAGGCAGGAGAGGAAATAGCTCCATCTGGAACAGATCAATGTGATCGCAAGTTTTTCCCTAACAGAAAAGATGTCTATAACCATATATACAGATAAATGGCAGATACTGGGTAAAACACACTTGGCTACTGTACTTCAACTATAATGACTTTTTAGTAGAGGTTGGAATACTATGTTCTTTTTAAAAAAATATCATGCTCTATGAATCTTTCATTATTGACCTGTTGTTTGCTCTATGTTTGATTTAATTGATTTAAAGCATGTTGACACATCATGCAACATATACAGACACTTTCAGTCTATCTATGATCTATCTAGGTTCAACAGTGTGAGGAGAAGAACCCCTGAAGAAACCCCAATGCACACCTACTTGTTTGTAGTAGTAGAATACAGAAAACTTGTTGGCATTTTCTCTTTCATATATTGGACAAGGCTTGTTTTTACACAGACAATAATAGGATGAATATTCAACAAGTTGGATATAAAATGTGCTCATTATGTATCTAATAGTTATCAATGTCGCAAAATTTCCATCATTGTCATGCAATAAATATATATTTTATCGTATCACATTTTTGTTTAACTATATTCACTTAGTCCAAACAATGCTGACCAACTGAAATTAGCAAAACTAGCAGATGAGTGGAAGGAAGCTTCTCAAGAAGGGGACTGTTTATATTTTAGGCAAATGTAAGTTGTTCAGGTTTTTTGGCATCTGATTGGAATTAAAACATTTATCAACTTTGGGTGGGGGCAGGATTAAGTTTTCACATATTGGATTGGGATTAAGAAATCTGTGTTCAAGAATTTGGGGATAACTCTGTTTTTTTCTCCTTGTTTTTTTTACAAGATTTCAAGAATTATAATTATCTTCAAATTATATTCATTCATATTCATATTTATTATTCAATTATATAATGTTCAGTAAAGCTCCATGCTTTTAAGTTACAAATTTTGCAACTTTAAACTTTTAACATCTTAATTTCGTCTTTTTATGCTGACAAAGATGGGCATATTAAAATTGCGTCTGGGTGGCTGTAACTTTCCCTTGTATGGACATATTTTACAATAAACTTGCCACACATGTCCGACATACCAAGAAAACATGTCACAAGCAAGACCCGTGTTCCTACCTCCTACCTCTAAGGTCAAGGTCACACTTAGTGTCTATTAACAATGGAATGCTACTTGTAAGGACACAATGGTACAGTTCGTCAAGAATTGGTGGTATTTTTAATGTTAAGAGGTAATTTTAAATAACTTGCCATATGTATTGGACATGTAAAGGCAAGATCAACTTTTCATGTAATGATCTTGTTCATAGATCATGATGTCACATTTGAGGGCAATCTTTATATAATTTGTGACAAATCTTGTTTAAAAATCCTATTGTTATTGTATGTAATTCAGACCAATGCCCATATTTTATTAGGTCGGACAAAGACCAACTGCTGTTTGTCTATCAAACAGCCTTCCAAAAAAAACCTTTATAAGTATGGTAAAGAGTTGTGCCTTTTGGACTCGACATATGGGACGACGAAGTACACTTGCCCTCTGTCATTCGTTTGTGTGAAAACAAATGTTGGCTACCAGGTTGTAGCCTCATTTGTTGTTGCCAAGGAAACAACTGCGAACACTACAGAAGCGCTTCAGATTGTCTCGGATTGGAATTCCAGCTGGAAGCCAGAGTTCTGGCTGACAGACTTCGATCAACGGGAAATTTCGTCTTTAGAAAAAGTTTTTCCAGGTAGAGTAATAATGTAAAGATTATTGTATTACAAATTTAGGATGTCTTTTTAAGAGCTAAAACAATGAACCAAGCATGGTGTTATAAATTAACCAATAACTGTGTATGTATTTAACAAAATAAATGAAGAAACACATCCATCTTTGAATTTATATTCTTGTGTTGTACAGAGAAGTGTGTGTAAAGTGACCATTTTTGCTTTAAGTACAGGAACAAAAGTCTTGAGCTCAATGCAAGCTTACTGAAAGGAATGTGTTTGTGAACAAATATTAAATTAGTTTCAGACAAGTGTCAAATTTTGTGTATAGTATGAAGTAAAACAATTTTAACATAATCACATTTTCTTTGCACTGATTGAACTATTGATCAGTGAAACATTTTTTTATGAAATTTATGCTCCATGAATAAGTGTCACCTTAATTTTGACCATGCAGCATGTGGTTTGTGACTGGGTTCTTCCTGATCAGTATGTCTCCCCCATTTATTAGGAGCTATATTGTTTTTGCCCTCAGTATTACTAGAACATAACTCCTGTTGATTTTGATATCAGTAGGGACATGGTCAAGGTCTGTATGACCTTGTGGTAAAGAGGCGGATACCGCTCAAAAACTAAAGAATGCTTGCACCCAGCAAGTGGGTCATGTAGATGATTCCTATTGATTTTGTGAGCAGTAGGTCATAATGACCTTGAGGTTAAAAATGGTTTCAGATTAATAATTGAGTAATATTTGCACCCAGGAACTTCATACAATGCAAACTTTGTTTACATTTTCCAAGCTTAATTAGCAGCACTTTTTCTCTTTATTATTTGAAAGAGTAAATTAACCAAACTTAACTGTTAGTACCTTGCCACTTCAAAACTATAATTTCCATGTCAATTGTTTAATTACTTCTCCACTACAACCACACAATAGGGGAGACAAGCGCTTTTTCAAAAAAGATATCTCTAGTTTATATTTACACTCAGTTTGTATTTAATTTCAGATACATGTGTTCTTCTGTGTGATTTTCACAGAGAACAGGCTTGGCAGCGATGGCTTGGATCCAAAAAGAATGGAGTTGGTCAGGAAAAGGATAACATCATCAAACAGTACGTTTTAGTAGACTGATCACCATTTAACAGGTTGTGTTAGTGAACTGGAGAGCCTGAGTTAATATTTAACTGTCTACTTTACTTCCAGCTGTACGGAGGTTCAATGAGATGTTTGGTATATCTTTATAAACTTACTGTTTATTTAAAAATTATTTCATTGTAGTTTCAGATTTTTTAAGATTTATTGTCAACATAAATGAAATGCACTGTCAGGATGAAATAACAATGGCCTCATAATTAATTTTGTTTCTGGTATGAAGTAATTATACAGAAGTTTGGTACGATTTTCATTTAATGATGTAGAGTTAAATTTTAGATAAACTTGGAATGAATTGATAATTTCGTTTTTATAAAATTCAAACTCAAATTAATAGTTGGAGGAGCAGGTTGCGTGACAAGTTATTGAATAAGATTTGCTGTCAATTTCAATTATCCAAACCTTAACATGTGATCTCCACCAGTAGTTTTAGAATCAGCAATCATTAGTTCTAATTTATTGTATATATATTCAAGGTATTTATTGTGATGTACAAGAATCTAGGGTACATTCAATGTCTTAATTTCAGAATGCGTATCATAGCAAGATCCTCTAGTGTAACTGACTTTAATGCAGAAGTAGAAAAGCTGAGAGACTTCGAAGTGTACAACACACATGCAAAGTTCAGGAATTGGTTTGATAAGCAATGGCTTTCAGAAAGCAAGGTAAACATGTCTGTCAGTCATGAAATTTAATGGTACACATATCAGTTGTTTTTTGTTGTTTTTTAAGTGTAAGTCAGCATACTGGCCCTTGCATCCGTTTTAAAGGTTTAAAGTTGGGGCATCCGTGTTCTATGGACTCATTTTTAGTTTATAGATATATCATTATTTCAACAAATATTAACTGCATTCAAATTGTTCAGAGATGGGTATATTGGAATTACAGTAAATTGTGATTCCTTACTCATTTGAAATATTCATATATCAATATCATTAACACATTTCAAACTTTGTACTGAATATCAAACATTCATTAAAAACTATCTATTTACTATCTTTAACTCATTACAAATTTTCTGTTTATTATAACTCATTAAATACAAATTCTTATTATTCTTTTTTAAACCAAATACATTTTAACCTATAAATAATTCAATATACGTTTATCCACATCATCATGAGCGCTAAATGACCTTAGCTGTTGATGCCCCTTAAAAAACCATTCATTCATTCATTCAGAGATGGGTATACTGCTTTCGGCAATGTTTGCTGAACATCTCTATCAACACCACTAATGGTGTTGAACGGATGCATAAGCTGTTGAAGGAAAAATACATGAAGGAGAGTGGATTTGGAGGGATGCTGACATCACTGCTTACTGTATTGGTGAAAAGTTTTTTACCAGAATTGCAGGCAAAGTGAGTGAATTTTCAATATCTTCAGCTTTAATCTTAATCACGCCATTTTGTCTGAATGCTCTATTCAATTGTACCAAAAGGTATAGTTTAATACAAACAATACAGCCACATAACCTCAAGTCCATCTTATATAATCACATGTGTACATGTCATTTTAAAATCTACCTAAAAGAAATTAAGGTGTAATGTTACACTAAGCCAGATCCCTGTAATGTATTGTATTGTTAATGCATGAATAAATGTAGCATTGCAATGAGTCTTCAACAAAATTTGTAAACCTCAGAAAATCTTGTTTGAATTCTCAGTATGCAAATCATAGACATTGGTGAACAAGTTTGTTGATGGCCATAATGGTTTTTTTTTTGTACCAGGTATATAAAGAGCAATGTTCTGGCACTAGAACAGACCAGATCATATTCTCAACACCTGCCCAACTTCCTGAAGGGAAAACCAAAGCCCTTTGTAGACCACTGTGTGAGGACGATGGCTCCAAATGTAGAGTTCATACAACAGGACGAAATAAGAAAACAACAGTCACCAGACTCTCTAAAATTCATTGTTTCACAGTATGAAATTAATTATGAACATCACGTTCCATACTGCTCGTGTCCGGACTTTGCAAATTCACATTGGCCGTGCAAGCATGTTCTGGCCATATTCAGTCACTTCTCAGAGCACGCTTGGGACACACTTCGTAAGTCTTACATAAATCAACCATGGTTCAACCTGGACTTTGATATACTCAGGCAGATTGCTGTTGATGAACCATTACCTTCTATTAACAAGGAAGATGCATTTATTCCTAATACGGATAACTTTGCGGATAAGAAACCTGACAATGACACTGATCATACAACAGTCACCCCTACGGCAGTAAGGAAATCCTGCATTGAGGTGTTAAAAAATGTGCAGAACAACTTGTACAGCATCAGTGATGTGAAAGTTCTGAGCAAAGTGCATGAAAAACTTTCAGAAATTGACCTATACTTGGATGATCATGCTGTTAAAATTTGTGGTTTGCCATCAAGAAAGAAATTGAAAAGGCAGAATTTGAGGATAAAAAAAACAACAGCACCCGATTGTATAAACGTCGGTTAAACTTAACCAAAAGGTTAAATCCCGGTTAACTGTGAATTTCTGGTTAAAAGTTTGGTTAGCTATTGTATAAACGTTGGTCAAAGTTAACCAACGTCGAATTTCTGGTTAAATTTAACCCTGGTCCTGAGGTCGGTTAACTTTTTGGTTAACTTAACCAATTAATATAACACATAGGTAATAGCTTTTCTTGAACCAATCTTACAATGAAACACACAATTTTAACGCCAGGACTTACAAAAAATGAGAGGCTGCAGTTATTTAAGTTATTTGAGATCTATTTTGACTTTGGAAAACATATCATACTATGCATTTTTTTCAACAACATAACTTTACACAATCATGTGTGGCGTAACACACAATATCTAGATTATGGTATCTTTTTTGATTTGGGATAAACAGTAAGATGGACTAGTAAAATATGCTATTATTCTAACACTCTAATCAAACGTATACATGGTCACATGTGTGCTCTCTCTTACACACTATTTAAATGTGTTAGCCTACAAAATCACGGCATATTTTTTCTGTGAACAACAAAGTAATTGGACCATTGTTTCAATATCTAGACGAAAAGAGATCGCATTCCTTCAAGAGTGTTACAAATAAATCAATATTCCCTGTGTGGTACCTCAAATACACATGTACATTTAAAGTGTGATGCGATTGGACGTTGCCTTGTAACGATGTAAACAATTGTATTTTTTATCGATGGTTCCAACTTTGTCGAAGAAGTGATAGATCGCATTTAACCCTTTAAGGTATAGAGATAAGGCTTATCAGTGACACTATAGGTATAAACCATCCGATTATCGAAGACCATTAACGCATACATAACTAGTCACCCTGGGTACCTATTTGCACAGGATTATCTCCGATAATTGTTATTGATTGGGGTACTGTTAATCAAACCTAAATTAATGCATTTTACATTCATCTAATAGATTTTTTCAAAGAATAAAAGACGACGAGAACAAAATTTCCTTTAAGTTGATGTTTTTTTTCTTTATTTAGTGATACATTCATATCAGGATTAAGTTGTAGAAAATTAAACAAACAATGAAAATGTATATTACGGTGTGAATTATACAAAATCAAAATTAATAATATGACTTATGTGTTCTCCCTGAGAGATCCGTAATTTGTTTTCCGTTTGTCATCAATTGCAGGGAATTTTGTTGCCGAAAAATACCGTTCATGACTCGAGATACATACTTTGTCTTTGCATATTTCCCAACAAAGCTGAATCGTTTTACTTCAATTCCCATTCAAACCGTTTCCAAAATATATAAAAGAATGTTTTTCAGCGCAATATTGCTTTGTAAAGGAGTTAAACCTAGTCCTTCTTATAAATGTAAAACAGTAAAAATCAACTCATTTTGGCAACGAAACATGCTTATATTTCCGTAAAATACGTGTCCATGGGTGATGAATTTACCAAAAGCTCGTAGTTGTAGTCAAAGTCGGAGGAATGATCTAATTTGCTTGTCCGTGAATTGGTAATATTTATCAACATTTCATCATCTTCAGGCTTAATAAAAAACGATCAAATTACTGCTCTGAATCTACATTGATGTCCGACTTGCGATCGGAAACACCAAATTGGCTAAATATTTTAAAAAGGCCGTCTTTATAACGTCAATTATTTGACGGCTCGATTTTCAATCGCCTTTAAACTTTGAACAATAGCTCCGTGTCATAATCATCCTTTACAGGTCGCGTGCCGTATGCTCTGGTTTTAATTGGATAGTATTTTTAGAAATGTGTTAAGTTACTAAAGAATTGCATGAAATCCTTATCGAGTCTTTACAAATCGGCAGTGTTTTGATTTTTTATGACCGGAAGACTTCTCATTAAATAGTCTACGGGTCGCGTGCCCTATGTTCTTTTTAATTGGATAATATTTTTAGAAAAGTGTTAGTTTGTAAAGAATTGCAGGAAATCCTTATCAAGTCTTTACAAATCGGCATTGTTTTGATCTTTATGACAGGATATCGAAGGCCGCTTTCAGTTTTATTGGGGGTGGGTATTTCATTTCCCTTCATCTCAATCCCATAGCGTCTCTTTTAGAAGTGTGCCGCGTGACCACTATCAAAAGATTCGCTCTAGAGCAAAAGTTTAAACTTTGACCCCATGATTTTATCATCGTATATGAAAGAAAACATATTTGTTTAATAGGAAAATAAACTTTGGAGAAAATGACGTGTGTGTTTATTTGTGTAATTAAGGGTTGAAGTTGAATCAATTTTTCAGCTGTCAAAAAGCGTTCTATGCAGTAATCGATAGCCCGTCAAAATAGGTTTTATACGGTAATAGGTATACCGGCGAAAAGCGTTTTATGCGGTAATCGATAAGGCGGCGAACGGCGCTATATACCGTAAAGGGTTAATCTAATTTGTATAATAGTTATTTCCTTTAATATCTTTAGATAAATTCTGCTTTATTTTGTGTCTAACCTAGTACAACGATTTGCACAGAGTTTAATGTTAAAATGTCTTTAACATGGCGAAATCCTAGATTACGAATGGCAATTTGGGAAGAGTCTAGTCGAGAAAATCGAAAGAAGATGACGACATCTCTGTCTTGGTTTCAAATGAAAAGGGAATTCAAGAGTTTCTCCCTGCATCTTTGCATATATTTACGATGTATATGATTTAATTCCAAAACTCTTTTTATCATAATCCCAGACTTCTTGTTCCCATATTGTGTACACGGACAGTTCCGTCACCATTCTTGCATGTCAACATAGGCCGACAATCGCGATCTCAATTTACTTGGAATATATGCTACCCGCAAGCTAAATATCTTACATAGTGTAACTTTTCTTTGTTTCATAGCTAATTATGCTTTCTTTTCAGGTGGTAACTTCTTATTCAATGAAATAAACTACTTATAAGAAGTGAAGCGGTGAAATATTCTCAACAGGAACTGAGTTATTTTGTTGCATTATGGGATATATTGGTTAAAATAACTTGTGGTTAACTCTAACCAGTTTGGTTAGCTAACCACTTGGTTAAATACTGTTATACAAACGGGTTAACCAGATTGGTTAGCTAACCAAAATGGTTAAAGTTTAACCCAGGGTTAGCAGTTAACCGTGGGTTAAGTTAACCAACCTTTATACAATTGGGTGCAGTTGGTAAAAGAATAAAAAGACAGAAGCTGGTGGAAGAAATAGTTGAAAATGATGATTATGTATGCCAGTCACAAGATATTCTGGAAAGAATCCAGGATGTTCACCACACTGCTCACACTCGATTCTTAAAAGGTTTGCTGATTTTTCTCCCATTTGCATAATATGTGAATATTGAGCACATTGATTTAGTTAAAGATTCACTATCATACCTTTCGGGATTTTTCCATATGTAGTGCATCTACTATAATATTATTATTGTTTTGTAAGCTTGGACTTCCTCTGTTAATTTGTATTTGCGTGTATCAAATATATTGGTTTCATATTTTAGATTGGTAATTCTCTTTTTTTAATTTGATTTTCTTGTTTCATATCAAAGAATAATGTGGCATGTACATGTATTTCATAGATATCTAAATGTCACAGGAATTTTACCTGTCACATCATTGACTATATAGCTAAATTTGCCAAAAAAAATACCTATCATTTATTAAGGTGAACCCAAAATTTATCCCAGTCCCAGCCAAGTTTTACCTGACATTGTCCTGTGTTAAACAAGGTTTTGCCGTATACTGATTTGAGAAAAAACTAAAAAAACCCATATCTATAGCTTTGTTTTTGCATTTCAGATGTTGATTCCATCTGGGAGAACAGTTCTTGTCAGCAATACAACATTGGTAAAGTCGGCCCATACGTACTGACGGTAGAATCTGTAAAATTTCTCCAGATGAACCCTCTCGGATGAAGTAGGTTTACTGATTACTGTTTACTGATACTGTAATATGTTTCATAAAGTGTATATGGCATAGCATACATTTGACCATGTAGTGAAACAATCTTTCAAGCTTGAAAATCATGAAAAATATGGAAAATGCCTCCTATGCTCAGAATACACGTGCTCATTCATGATGGTGATCAACATTGAATTATTTTCGAATGGGTGGTGACGGTTTTTTATTAATCATACACAGACACGTTAAATTGACTCTGTTTGTCAATGTGTTTCTTTTTAATGGTCTACAGTGTTCTATATTATATATATTTTGTAGGTTTGTGGGTCATGTTTGGAATTGGAATGAAAATTCAATCTGAAAGAACAACTTGGGGGGGAAAATGATTAAGTATTAAAGCGTTTTTTTGAAAGGAAAACCAATTTACAGTATATTTGAAGCGGGGCAACACATCCGTAGATCTCTATCATTCAAATCTGCGGTAGTTGCACCCAACAATAGCCTATTTAAGCGATGTATGTTACGTCACACTGTCAAACGATGCAGGGTCGCAATATTTCCGCTGTTGACATGCAAGTCCACTAGAAAGGTTTTTGATAGTAAGGTGCTCTCTGAATGTGGCAGTAGTTATGTTGTTAAATGTCATCCCTGTTGTTTATTTTGTGTGTTTGTACTGTGCAACAGATATTAGACCACATATTTTGGATATATGACATGACCTACTACAGGCATTATGTGCATAGAATGCAAATCAATGTCTTGCAGGATGTCAAACATTTGTTAAGCAAATATAAATTTGATTTTTATCTAGATCTTCACATAATAAACAAAGGTTTAGACACATATTAAAAACATCAATGAAAATGGTTAAATAAAGAAAATAGAAAATTAACCAAAATGCGATGTTTTAAAGTCTTTGAATAAATAACATCATGTTAATAGGTTTCATTTTTAAAGAGAAATCAGCTGTTTCGTTTTGCATCAATGCCTTGTGTGTATTCCAGGTACTTGATGCCTATCTGTACCTGCTGACTCAGTCTAGAAATGTGTTCCACATATCCAGTGTTGTCATGACAGCCATTTTTATGGACACTCGGGAAATACATTCTCTGCTAAGAAAGGTTAGTTATCAAAGTTGCATAAAAAGATTTGATTGTTAAAAAGGGAATTAATAGATTATGGAAATAAACAATTTACCAAATACGAAAACTATTATTTACGATAAATTCTACAAAATGCATGAAATATTGACTTTTTTTCCAAATTGCTATCAAGTCTATAGGGTCATAGACTTGCCTTAAAGTAAGAGTTATTTCTAAAGATGTATTGTATAAAAGTTGAGTTTTCATTGCTTTGAAAAGCCAATGCCATCATATTTAATGGTTTTAACTGGTCCAAATCCAAGAAGCTATAATACATATCTTATTTGTATTGCCTAGAATTTAAATAATAATCTTATTATTTTGGAAGCACTATTTTGAATAATTGTAATCAGGGATTCAAGTACATGGGTTTAAAGATAAAGAGTTAATAGTATGATACAGTAAATTCTAAGAATTTTTAAGTTAAGAATACTTTCTAGAGATACTTATGTCTATATCAGTGACAACTTGATTTTATATAACTTTGACGTTTGAAGTCATAGAATATTACAATTATTAGATGTGAAACTGATGAATATATTTAGAAAATGTATCAAAATACATTCTTTATATTAGGTCTGATTCTTTGAAACCTAGTTAAGTTAATTCCGAGTAGATTTATTGAGCTATTGTTACGTGTGTTCTGTTTTTGAAGGAGACCACTGGACATTAATGGTAATATTATGGTGTTTGTTTAACTATGCTTAAAACATCTGAATTAACTAATTTTTCCTGTATTCATGGGCATAGCTTTAATTTATGTCTACTCTACTATTTGAAGAGGAAATGAGTGCTATACTCCTCACCACAGCAATGCCGTTGCTGTCAGTTAACTTAACACTTCACACAGTAGTTCTGGGCCATCACATGATGAAGTTATTAAAGAAATGACCTATTAATAAATTTACAATATTTATATAACATTTTCTACAAATTAACATTGTAATAATTTAATGTGGTAAGCACCCATCTTATTTTGTCATAAAACTCCTTTCATTCATTCCATCAATAAAAGTCAAATTAATCACATAAAAATTCAAAATTTGCAAGAAGATTTATAAAAGCTGTTGAAATTAATTCAGAATGTGCACTTCATTTGTTTTATGATAGTCTGCATTATCATGAGCCTTTGGCAAAAGTTTAGCTGAATTTGTTTCATATTCATTATGTAAATATCAACAGATAATATGCCTAAGTGAAAGGAAGATAATCTATCTAAATCCACTTGGAGAAAATGAAATAACACAGCAACAAATATTGCTACGTTGGTAGTAAGTGACCATGTTGATCAGTTTGAAAGAGTTCAGTTTATTTTGTTGTTTCTTTGATATTGGTTGTTCTAAAATGATTGTTATAGGTTAAGCTGCACATGACAAATACAGAAAGAAATGCATTAAAATCAAATGAACAAAATGAAACATGATCTACACATATTCAAAAAGTTTAGTAGCAAATTAAGTGTTTGCAGCTTTGTATGCTTGCTCCATATAATCCTTAAGTAAGAAGTTCCTAAAGCAGGTGGCATATATATTTGACACTGCCAGGTAAGTTGCTCTTAAAACATATTCTTGCTAAAATGTTACAGTTACAATATTGAATATGAAAACTCATTGATTAACTATATGGTCAACAGCTTGAGAATAATAAATGTATATCAGCTTCTAAAAGATAATGAATTTTGAAAAGTCCAAAAGTTTAGACAATCACAAGTTTATGGTCCTTTCAGATGTACTGGCATTTAAGCTCCTTTTAGAGTTATATTCTTGTTATCTGTTACATTGTTACTTGTTTTTGTTTTATTATATTATGTATTGGCCATAGAATTGCCAAAAATGTTTCTTTATACATAAATCCTCTTAATGGGTGTGAATTGCGTTCTAGGGTTTTGATGATCAAAATAGTACAATTTCGATAACCTTATATCTTGTCTGTTTTAGTTAATTCATATATATATAATTATAGACATCCAATGTTCTCCTGGAAAATTTTACTTTGAACAACAAAGTCGAACATTTTTAGAAAAAAAAATGTTCTAACAATTTATCACATAATCTGATTCACAATACAACCTCGAATGTAAAGAACTACATTGATACATAATTTATACACCATGCTCATCAAATTCCAAATGTTTATTGAAATATCAAATTGATAAAAAATTGATAAAATCCATTACAGGTTTATAAATCAAGATTGATCAAACTCACAACTGCCTCCATTTGATTTAAAGTTTTTACCCACTGATGTATTTAAGGAGTCATTTCACACATTTCAAGTTACTTGGTATTGAACATTGTAGCACGATATTAATATCTGTGTCAGAACTATGTTGATTTTGTCTTAGAGATAATTAGGTTTATAGCAATTATCGTCAACAAATGGCAACCATTTGTTAAATTAGCAGTTAGGTATTTAGTATTTAAGTGATCTATATCTTTCTACTTTCAGTACATTTGTACATGCAAGAACTGCGGTTGTGATTGAAGAGGCATTGGCTGGCACTTGGATTATTGAGTCACCCCCTCATGCAAAACAAGCTGATGGGCTGTCATGTGGAGTGTATGTGTTGATGGTAAGCTCACCTCCAAAGTTTTTCTCACCAGTGTGTTTGCATTTATTTCTTAATTACTTTCTTCTTAATCCCTTTTATTGCAGAAATGTATGATATTAAATCAGTTTTTAAATTGTCCATTCCAACCAACACAGTTTTTAAATTGTCCATTCCAACCAACACAGCAACAGAAATTGAAGTTTCAGTTATGGTCTAAATTTTATCAGATAGCTATGTTGCACAGCATGTGTTTAAATGCAGTCATAGTGTTGCAAATTGTCAGAAGTAGTAAAGCAGTACAATACAAAACAAAACAAATCAAACAGCTAAACAAAAAGCTCATGACAATTTCTATAAGATAAGCAGTTGTTGATATTTATTTTAGCTGGCAGAACGTTTCCTTAATGGACAGAGTTTGCAGTTGAGTATGACGAAAGACGAAGTGGTAGGTGTGCGAAAGATCATTGCTGCCCATCTGCTCCATAATGCAGGTAATTCAACCAACTTGGTTATACTGGTGTTATTCGTATACAGTGGACCCGCGTTAGTCCGAACGTCGTTTATCTGGATTATTCACCATCCGAACAGAATTTCTAGAGAACGGTCCTTACCTTCATTAATTTAACTGTTTAATGCGGAAAATCCGCGTTCCGGAACGGGACAAAAAAAATCGGGAACCAACAGTCACTTATCATAGTATATGCGTATGGCTAGTCCGGACACTATTATAATCGTTTATTTTGAGGTTTCAGTTGCGATGAAGGGATCGGTCTACTATTGTAAATGGCATTCACACGTTTTGCAAACTGGCATGTATGCTTGACCATAACATGTCACCTAGTGTAGTGTACTGGAAGGTGTTGATTGTTTGTTAATCGGTCATTCTGTCAGTTGATTGGTCCTACATAATTGTAGTTACGGTCGCACGTTCAGTTTGTAAAAGGTGTTGATTGGCTGCTCAGACAGCGATCAGGAGACAATGTCTGGCAATCATTTTCAATTATTACTCAATCGATATGCTCCTTCAGAGCTATCTTAAGGAAATTAAACTTCTCGAAAGAAATCGCTTCAAATTGTCATTTTAAAATCCTTTTTAACCATATAAACACTTTATATTTCCCTTCAAAAGAAAAAAAATAAGAATTGTGTGTTTCTAACTTCATAGTAATTATCATGATACACCGACACCGTGTAAAGGTAAACATTTTGCCACTAACCAAATTTCGCTGTAACTCGCATATTCTTTATTCCGGAAAATTCGTTAATACGAACATTTCTCCTAGGAACAAAAGTGTTCGGATAAACGAGGGTCGACTGTACTGCAATAAAACTGTACTAGTCTTTATATAAAATGTTTGTTTCCGCATTATTTTTCCTTTGGTCAAAAATGTTCTTGTTACAATTAGAATTAAGTAGTAAAGAAAGACCCAATAGAATTCTAAGCATGTAGACCAGGCAACTGCAGGATGAAGGGCTGGTGTTGTGCATGTTGTGTTTTGGGGTGGTTTGGCATATTGATGTGTCTTGACTAATTGTTTCACATGCCCTAATCCTAAAGTGTTGCTTAGTTGATGATAGTTGACTTTTCTTCCATATTTAGATATGAAATTTGTTGAAAGCAAATTTGAAAGGTGCAATGAAATTTTCTATGACAAATGCCTGTATTATGCAAGTCAATTAACTTAAAAAGCTTAATAATCTAAGTTTTTGTATGAATACGCAGTTTTATACTTTTGGTATCAATTAGTATTTACTCATGTGTCACATTTTCTCAAACATAGAGATGTTAGAACCGACTCTTGAAGATGGCATATCAGCTGATGAAGAAACTGCTTGGTCCGAAAGCCCGCCTCTTATAGAAAAAGCTGAAATATCAACTAATGAAGAAACTGCTCAGTCCCAAAGCCCACCTCCTATAGAAGAAGCTGAAATATATGCTGATGAAGAAGCTGCTCAGTCCCAAAGCCCGCCTCCTATAGAAGAAGCTGAAATATCAACTGATGAAGAAGCTGCTCAGTCCCAAAGCCAACCTCCTGTTTACAAAGCTAACATACCTGCTGATGAGCTTGCAAGCCAACCTCCTGTAGAAAAAACTTGCAAGAGAAAAAGGAAGGACAAGGTAGGTTTGAATAAAGAAAACATAAATAAGTCTCACCCATGATATCAAATCCACTGGAAAAAGCTACTTATTTAAATGGATGACTTCAATACTTTATTGACCCAATCAAATGAATTATTAGTGCTCTACTATAGGCTGGAGTTCAACGTAGCTCTATGTTGAGCATATCTGTCATAGTTCTGAAACAAGAAATGCAGAGTTGCACTTGATTTGTTTAAGGTAAAGCCTTACAATATCAGTTATCGGGACATATGTTTTGCTTGCAATACTCAAGTTATTTGTCACTTGTTTTCAGAGAAAATCTTCGTTTTTCTACTCGAAGCAGAAGAAGTCTAGCAGAATTTATTGTGTCTGTAGAAAAAGGAATGATGGCAGGTAAGAGTTTTACATTTTTATGGTATTGTGAGTAAGAAGTGACAGCAAATGTATCATTTTATTTTTTTAAACAATATATCTTAGTGACTGATAAAGTCTAATCTGTAATAGAATCTGTGTAATTTGCATGAAACAGACGATTCACTTGTGTGTAATGGTAAAATTAAAGTTGATGATTTTGATATCTTATTCATGAACTGAACTTTCATCTTGGAAATGCAACTTAATATACACATAATACAAATCCTACATATCAATAGTATAGGCTTAGTATGTGTATAATAACAACAAAAAGCAGCTTATGGAAATATATTTTGTTTTTAGGTTATATTGGCACTGTGATTCATGCAATGAGTGGTACCATCCGGACTGCATGGGTTTTGATGAAAAGGAAGAACCTCATGTATACATTTGCCCTTCATGTCAGGTACAAGATATTAAGCCAGTTCACATATTTTAGAGGCATAGGTTAGAGGCTTACATACAGAAAAGTGAAATCAATTATCCTGAGTTTTACTTTTTTCTTGACCTTTTAAGAAATTGAATGTTAGTGATAGAACCAGTATAAATGTTGTAAGTGTGGATAACACAAGTGATATAGGGCTTTATTTTGCTGTTTTTTGATAGTACTGATGACTTTGATATCTGTAATACTTACCAATAACAAAGAAGCAATCCATTTTTATACGCGTCGCGCGCATGCGCTAGGGCGTATATAGTGATCGTACGGAATCCTTCTTTACCTATAGGGGCTTAATCACCGCCGAGAGTAAGAAAGTAGTTCCAACTTCTATGTTGATTGTAATCTGTCTATAACTGCGTGAATTCTTATCAAATTAAATCGTCATTTTGTTAAATAACTCTTTCTTCCTTAGTTTGTTTTGGATGCGTCTGTGATGTGCAGGATGGTGATAAAAGGTAATGCAAACTATCCGCGTTAATTTCCAAACATCCTAGAACTTCTAGAAGAAGGTATCTAGCGGCACCGGATTACAGTCGAAACGGCCCGATATCAAAATGTCCTACGTTCAAAACGGCCCGAAATAAGTCAAAACGGCAAAATTTTCGGTTTAAAGTGTTAAAACAGTGTAAACCTTTATTTGGGCCGTTTTGACTGATTGAAAAATCAACAATTGGGCCGTTTTGACCATTCCATGGCCGTTCTCATCAATCTCCGGGACGTTTTGACATGGGGCCGTCTTGACACGTTCCCACAGTACCCGTATCTAGGCCATGGGATTTCCCCCATCTATAAAGGAATCCCCAGTATTTTTTTGCTCAGTGCAGAACAAAGTCCCTATCTTTTATGATTTGCAAACTTCTTTTAACGACAGGCCTTGTGCCAGAAACATTCATGAAGAAAAACTGACAGTTATCAGCGATTTTATTTTGTTTCATAAACGCATGACCCAATTTCAGTAATAGGTTTCCGATTTGTTTGTTTGGTTACCAGAGGGTTGGGAACCAGTTCGCTTAGTGAAGTGGAAATACGGCTCCCAATTCTTTGCAATAATATTGTTATGAAATAAAAAACGACATTGATTAACACATTTAAACCGTTACTTTTATATGAAAGCTGATTTTGTAATTGAACAGGACGGTTCATACTAAACAAAAAATCTTTCATTTTTTCATTATAAGAAAGAAAAAGAAATATTGCCTGATGTATAGCCGGGAAATACACCTTGTTTTTCGTTACCATTACTGACCATGAAGTGAGCGTGTGCATTTTACAATGGCAAAATGAAAAAGAAGATCTATTATCACCTTTTGCCCAATGTATTGGGGAAATACCTCTATTGTTTCAAATCCTGGAAGAAACACTAAATGTAGGAATTGTTGAGTAGATAAAAAAATCACCCAGATTAGAATGTATGATTGTTTACTTTGTTGTTGAGATCATTTTTTAGACTTACATCTCTCCGATCCTTTTGATCTACTCTTTTCTTGTGTTCCGGTTCCTGTTCGTAACACTCGGGCATGCCTTTGATATGGCATTTAACCCAATATAGATTTAATGCACTTTTAAAATTTTTCAATGATCTCTGACTGAAGCTGTATTTGTGCTGAAGTGTTTCTTAAATAACTTGTGACTGTGGCCCCTTGTAGATTGGTATCTTAACTAAAAATGCTTGTTTTCGTCTACAATATCTATTTTGTTGATAACTGGAATAATACTTTTTCATTTGATTAGAGCATTGGGTTTGAGTACCACTGGAGTACTGGGACATGTCTTTTTTGACTTATATTTTCATTTCTGCTATTCAACAGAAATGTGTTGGTTTGTCTTCAAAAATCCCTTAGATTTCTTTCAAATCCATTCGTACGCACAAACCTCTCAGACCAAACTGCGACGCAGTTCAGGCCATTCTGGCCTTTGATTTTTTTTAAAGAAATTAAAAGCAAAACTTGACTTGATTAAATGAAATCTTTATTGACATAGTTTTAGTATTCAGTACTACTGATGACAGTTCTCCCTTCATGTATTAAGTTTTAGAAGGTGCCTTTATTTCATTTATGTGAATCGGAAACCAAATCAACCTGAACACTGTTCATACTAGGTCTTTGTTTTAACATTTTACAGGCGAAAATTAAAAGAAAAACAAGCCCTACACTTGCAGAAGTTGAAGAAAAGCTGCGACAAGACATTGAAATAGAAAGCTTAGATCCTATGGATGAAACTTTGGCAGGAGGGTGGCAGGACCAACCTGGAACAACCCCTGTCTTTCTGAACCATCCACATGTGATGTTTTTCATTGAGATTAAAAAAAGAAAAGGACAAGAAGTTTTAATTCAGTCATCTGGTTGGGGTGAATTTGTATCGATGTCAGAGAATGATTTTGATGACTATGAGTCGTTAAGGAATAGAATTCCAGAGGACCTACTGATATTAGATAGTACCCTGGAGTACTTTTTAAGCGTTTGTGTCAAGGAAAAGGTAGAAGTATTGTATTATACAGACTGTATTGTTAAGCTTGAACCTTCGACTGTAATAGACCAATACAAGAAATGGCTAGAAGAAGCAAAATGTAGTCTTCATCTGGACTAGTTTTTTTTTGTGTGAAACCTTACAGAAGGCTAACCAAGTAAAGAGTTTGTTATTAACACTGCATTGTCAGGATGCGTGATAATTTTGGAATGTTTCATGTATTATTTTGTCTTTGTGTTGTACATTTCTTCAAAGTAGACAGACAATGTATCTTTTAGGAGAATATTCAAGTATGCTGGTACAAAGAGTCTTTGTTGCCTTTTACTTGCAAGTTTATCAATGTTAAGATTGCCTAAAACTGAGACAATTGATGTAACTATTCCAATGTATGTTATGAAATCTGTTTTTGAATTGTTTTCTGATTTCAGTTGGTCATATTTAAGTATACCACCATTTGCATCAAAAATATCACCAATACAGTGTATTCCAGCTTTAAACCAAGAAAGATAATAATAATTTTTTGCTTCTCTAACATTGTTGTGGTTGTAGAATAATGGATAGTTAAGAAATTCATCAGGATCAACATGGTGTTTATATATTAGATTAAAAAATTCTTTTAAAGTATCTTTCCAAAGTTTGTTTTGAAATACATTTGCTAACTTATCAATATAATCCTTTCCACAAAGCATCATTTTATCAACATCAATTTTAATCTTTACTAAATCTATCCATTTACTATTCTTAGGTATTAGTCTTCTTATCCATGTTGTTTTCAAAGCATCAATGAAAGCTTTGATATTTATCACTTTCAACCCCCCTAACTTTATATTCTTTAACTTAAACAGATTTTTCGTGTAAATTATTGTTGGAGTTGAATAAAGCCAGACTTTTAGAAATATTATTTTAAAAGAATTGGAAATTAAACGTTTTATATAAGGAAAATGTCCACATTATGGTTGGGTAATTTGCAAGTTGTGCTATTATTTAAGCTGTTTGATTTGTAATAAGTTTATTTATTGTATGCAAAATATTACATTTATCAGTAAATTCATTCCATATGGGTCAAACATTAAATAGCGAACACAAAGTATGATTTAAAGGCCAGTAAAATGGATCACATGCTCTATCACTTTTAGACTAATCTATATGTAAAAAAAGATAAGTTGAGCCTGTTTTGCCAATTAACATGCAAACTATTCTTGTGTATCTACACTCAACTAAACTTCTTTCCTTTGTATTTAATGATGACTTTAGAAAAATTCAAGCGAAATAGAATTACTCTGCATGCTTTAAGATTATTGCATTTGACATTTTTTTATAGAACTTTGTTAATAGTGATTTTTAAGCGTCGCGTATGCGCGACTGCTTATAGTCATCGATCTGAATCGTTCTTTGTCCTTCGGGGGCTGATCACTCAGATAAAACTGGTCCTACGCGAATTTCGGCGGGAAAAATCAAGTAGTTCTCCGCGAATTTTGGCGGGAGAATACTCCCGCGCTCGCGCATGTATACCAACGAACTACTTTCCGCGTTGAACCGCAGAGGCGAATTCAAACGTTTGTTTATTCTTTTTAGGTATTCTCGGTGGAATAGGATACAAATATTTGATTCTAGCATTGGGTTGCCTTGTCAGGAAAAATCATATGATCCATGGTTTGATCGCTTGAAGATCAAGTTCGAACGTTCCATGTTTACATAATTGCTGTGAACTTATTTTGCCTTCAATACACACTCGCTTTATATATACTCTTGCCGGGGCCTAACACACTCATTTTACATAATTATGTACTTCTGTCGGGGCCTTTTTGCGGGGAATCTATGTTGTAATAAGTAATTGTGAGCACTGCACACTGTCTGGAGTTATCTTGGAGTATATTGTTTTTATTTCTGGAGAACATACTAGAGTCGATACAACTATTTGGTCCTAGAGTTGAGATACGGTTTCATGTCTGGAAAATTACATGATCGCTTCCAAACGTTCAATGTTTACATCCAGAGACATGTTGTTTTATCTATTCACTTGCCGGGGCGTATAGTGTTTGCGCATGCTGAGCGGCATTGTTCAAGATTTCGAATTTCCGGCTATCTTGTGCTGAGTTATGCTTAAAAATGTTCGACTTCGTGTACAGTGGATTCACTAACCTACCGATTTGTTCATCTTTTGAAAATGAAGGGAGATACTGTTTTGAGTTGCATGGCAATATTATGTGAAGAAATGGGGATTAATGTTAATCAGTGGATGTTGAGGATAGGATGTTTTTGTTTACGACTGCAAGCCGGTAAACTTGATGGAGATCAGGACACAGACTGTAAACCAAATTTTATCTTAGTGCTATTTATGGTCTGTCATGCTAGCAGAAACCTCTTACTTATTATGTTACTTTTGATGATATGTGGTGATGTCGAAACGAATCCTGGGCCAGAAAGTCAGAGTAACAAAATGTTGAATTAATTTCCTATTTAGGGAAACATCCACCAGGGTAATGAGATGTTTAGTGTGTTGTCAAGAGGTAAGCAGTGTGTACCATGCTGTTTTGCTTTTATATTTAGACTTTTTACACATCCATTTGATAAGTTTTCTTGGAGGAATTGTGATTTGGATCAAGTTTTGATTGCAGGAGATGATTTGTATATTTATATAAGAAAATATAACAACAATTCAGTTGAGTTTCTTGAAGTACATGACTTGCCTCCCTACATTTGTTTGTCTAATGAGTATTTTGTATGCAAAGTAAAGAAAACATACAGTGGTGCAATGAACCCGAATTACACAGACAATTACCCCCTTGTCAAACTTGAGATGGCTTTAGGAGTTGGATTGCCTGCCAATCAAGAAGAATTTCAGTACAGCATATTCATATGTAAGGGAAATGCAATAGCAATTTGTTATCATTTGGATTTTTTGTATTTTTGATTCACATGCAAGAGATGGGGATGGACGTAAAGAGTTGAATTATGTTCTTAAAATCTTTACCAACTTTTATCAGATTGTCAATATCGATGAAAATTTAGTCAGTATTTCAGGACTTCATGGGTCTCTTGTTATGTCTCATCGTACAAAAACTTAGTTAATTTCTTACTTATTTTTTATTACGTTTTTCATAGAATACATTTAAAAGCATTTGCACATTGTTTATATTTACAGTTGTTCTTTCTTTAATAAATAAGATATACAACAGAGTCGTATGGTTTATCTGCATTTTATCTTCTAGATATTTTTTTAAATTCAAACACACAAACAGTCCTTCAGCCTAAGGAATACAATTCCACTGCGACGCAGTCTGGCCTTTCAGGCCTTTGATTTGGGTTTGCTTAAGGAAAGTGTTTCTATCCTTAAACAAATAGAACTGTGCATTTTTTTATGGTTACTTTTTTTATAACAACATGATATGTATTTATTAGAAATTCTTCATACTTTACCCCATTATTAAACAATAACAACATTTGACCACTTTGTTGCAGATGACTCTAGAATATATTGTGGGACAAGGAGAAATTGTCCTAAAGGAGCAATTCTTCCTTGTCCCAAAATGTTTTCTGTCCTAACAGAAGATCATTTTCGAATTTCATCACATTTTGAAATGTTGTCTGCAAACTCTTCAAATTTTGGAAAATTTAAAATGTTTGTGTTTGGTAAAGGGTTATAGGATGAATAACATGTTTGCCATTTCACGCTGATTAAAAAGAATCATTCAAATAAGTGATATACTTACGTTTGTTTTAAGTAATATGAATACTATTACCATCACCTTTGTTTAATTATGTGCAAATATAGAAAAATAATGTAAACCTGTCTCAATTTATTAATGTTTAACATCTTTAATTGTTGGACTGAATTCTATGAACATGAATTCAATCATGCATGTGAGAAAAATTAAAAGAAAAAAAAAATTAACCTTGCATAACTTACAGTTCTTTCCTGAAGCTACCTCCCAGTGACCTGACATGTCTGGTGTGCACGTTATTTTATTATTAAACGAGGGTAGAGCGACCTGATTTGTCTGGTGTGCACATTATTATATTATCATAAGAGGGTAGAGCGACCTTCCAGTGACCTGACTTGTCTGGTGTGCACGTGATTATATTATCATAAGAGGGTAGAGCGACCTTCCAGTGACCTGACTTGTCTGGTGTGCACGTGATTATATTATCATAAGAGAGTAGATCGACCTTCCAGTGACCTGACTTGTCTTGTGTGCACATGATTATATTATTATAAGAGGGTAGAGCGCAATTCCAGCAACCTGACTTGTCTGGTGTACAGGTGTTTATGTTATTATAAGAGGGTAGAGCGCAATTCCAGCAACCTGACTTGTCTGGTGTACACGTGATTATATTATTATAAGAGGGTAGAGCGCCATTCCAGCAACATGACTTGTCTGGTGTGCACGTTATTATAAGAGGGTAGAGCGCCATTCCAGCAACCTGACTTGTCTGGTGTGCACGTGATTATGTTATTATAAGAGGGTAGAGTGCCATTCTAGCAACCTGACTTGTCTGGTGTGCACGTGATTATATTATCATAAGAGGGTAAAGTGCCATTCCAGCAACCTGACTTGACTGGTGTGCACGTGATTATGTTATTATAAGAGGGTAGAGTGCCATTCCAGCAACCTGACTTGTCTGGTGTGCACATGATTGTTATTATAAAAGGGTAGAGTGACCTGACTTGTCTGGTGTGCACGTGATTATATCATTATAAGAGGGTAGAGTGCCATTCCAGCAACCTGACTTGTCTGGTGTGCACGTGATTATGTTATTAAAAGAGGGTAGAGTGCCATTCCAACAACCTGACTTGTCTGGTGTGCACGTGATTATGTTATTATAAGAGGGTAGAGCGACGTTGCTATGACCTGACTTGTTTGGTGTACATGTGATTATGTTATTATAAGAGGGTAGAGCGACGTTGCTATGACCTGACTTGTCTGGTGTGCACATGATTATATTATTATAAGAGGGTAGAGCGACGTTGCTATGACCTGACTTGTCTGGTGTACATGTGATTATGTTATTATAAGAGGGTAGAGCGACGTTGCTATGACCTGACTTGTCTGGTGTACATGTGATTATGTTATTATAAGAGGGTAGAGCGACGTTGCTATGACCTGACTTGTCTGGTGTACATGTGATTATGTTATTATAAGAGGGTAGAGCGACATTGCTAGACCTGACTTGTCTGGTGTGCATGTAATTATGTTATTATAAGAGGGTAGAGCGACATTCTAGCGACCTGACTTGTCTGGTGTGCATGTGATTTTATTATTATAAGAGACTCATTTAAAGTGAGAACACGTTATAATGGACACGTGCTTCCGATGCACACGTGGTTGACTCAAAATAGACATTTTTTTAAAACATTGTAGAAATAAATACAATTTTAAAATGGGTTACCTATATGACGACATTGATTACAATATAAGTTCAAATAGACGAATTGGTCATTTGACGAGTTGACAGGTTACTAAACAGCCCACATGATGGACTCGTCATTAATAACCATCATTTCCCATTGGAAAAACGATTTAATTTCAGAAGAGCAAATATACTCAAAGCATATGAGGCATGTTCCATGGACATCTTTGTATGCAAGCGCATTGGTGGTGGTGAACCGGCGTTATTTTGGCCTGGGTCTTTCGACCGCCGTCCAGTATTAAGGTCCATCTCTAAGGCTAGCGACATGGCGGTCCATCGTGGGTCACGGACATTACGGAACAGACATAACGGACCAACCTCGGAAGGCCTCTTGTAACCGGTTCCTTATGACTATTACAGGCCATGCCTCGTACATTGTACAATGTATGTTCGTTTCAAAAACCATAGTTGGAACTGAAAGCTCATCCCAACTTACTCATTTACTTCACGGGCAAGCCCTGGTCGACCCAAGCACAAACTTGTCCGGTGAGCATACAGTAATCATACTTCTTTTGTATAAAACGCTAGAGTGACCATCCAGAGACCAGACTTGTCCGATGTGCACGTTATAAGTGAGTAGAGTGACCTTCCAGCTTCCTGACTTGTCTGGTGTGCACGGTATAACATTACTATAAGACGGTAGAATGACCTTCCATAGACCAGACTTCTCTGGTGTGCATGTCATTACAACCCTATAAGAGGGTTGGGAAGCCTCACAGAGACCAGACATGCCTGGTGTGCACGTTATTATATTACGTTATAACATCACTTTAAGAGGGAAGGGAGACCTTCTAGAGACCTGACTTGTCTGTTGTGCACGGTATAACATTACTATAAGAGGGAAGAGTGACATTCCAGAGACCTGACATGTCTGCTGTGCACGTTATAACATCCCTATAAGAGGGTAGGGAGACCTTCCAGCGACCTGACTTGTCTGGTGTGAACGTTATAACATCCCTATAAGAGGGTAGGGATACCTCACAGAGACCAGACATGCCTGGTGTTCACGTTTTTATATTACTTTAAGAGGGTAGGGAGACCTTCCAGCGACCTGACTTGTCTGGTGTGCACGTTTTTACATCACTTTAAGAGGGAAGGGAGACCTTCTAGAGACCTGACTTGTCTGGTGTGCACGTTTTTATATTACTATAAGAGGGTAGGGAGACCTTCCAGCGACCTGACTTGTCTGGTGTGCACGTTATAACATCACTATAAGAGGGTAGGGAGACCTTCCAGAGACCTGACTTGTCTGGTGTGTACGTTATAACATCACTATAAGAGGGTAGGGAGACCTTCCAGAGACCTGACTTGTCTGGTGTGCACGTTATAACATCACTATAAGAGGGTAGGAAGACCTTCCAGCGACCTGACTTGTCTGGTGTGCACGTTATAACATCACTATAAGAGGGTAGGGAGACCTTCCAGAGACCTGACTTGTCTCGCGTGAACGTTATTACATCACTATAAGTGGGTAGGGAGACCTTCCAGCGACCTGACTTGTCTGGTTTGCATGTTATTACATCACTATAAGTGGGTAGGGAGACCTTCCAGCGACCTGACTTGTCTGGTGTGCATGTTATAACATTACTATAAGAGGATAGATCGACATTCCAGATACCTGACTTGTCTGTTGTGCACGTTATTACATCACTATAAGAGACCTTCCAGAGGCCTAACTTGTCTGGTGTGCACGTTATAACATCATTATTAGAGGGTAGGGAGACATTCCAGAGACCTGACTTGTCTGGTGTGCACGTTATTACATCACTATAAGAGGGTAGGGAGACCTTCCAGAGGCCTAACTTGTCTGGTTTGCACGTTATAACATCATTATTAGAGGGTAGGGAGACCTTCCATAGGCCTAACTTGTCTGGTGTGCACATTAGAGGGTAAGGAGACATTCCAGAGACCTAACTTGTCTGGTTTGCATTTTATAATATCATTATTAGAGGGTAGGGAGACCTTCCAGAGGCCTAACTTGACTGGTGTGCACGTTATAACATCATTATTAGAGGGTAGGGAGACATTCCAGAGACCTGACTTGTCTGGTGTACACGTTATAACATCATTATTAGAGGGTAGGGAGACATTCCAGAGACCTGACTTGTCTGGTGTGCACGTTATAACATCATTATTAGAGGGTAGGGAGACATTCCAGAGACCTGACTTGTCTGGTGTGCACGTTATAACATCATTATTAGAGGGTAGGGAGACCTTCCAGCGACCTAACTTGTCTGATGTGCACGTTATAACATCACTATAAGAGGATAGATCGACCTTCCAGAGACCTGATTTGTCTAGTGTGCATGTAATTATATCACTATAAAAGGGTAGATCTAGAGCGAGCATCCTGCGTTCTATTCAATTTTATCAATATTCATAGTAGTTTATGATTATTGTCTAAAAAAACAACAACTAAACCTTTTTATCTAAATTGGAATACAGTTATTTATCACATGGTAATTATTTTAAATTTTAGAATATCGTTATGTCTAAGACTATGCAACTCAAAATTGAGTAGTCGCGTGTTATTATCAATCCCGCCTATCCCAGCCCAATCGTATCTACTCGGCAATCCCCGTAATAAGTCAGTAGATATACCTCGTAGGCAGTACATGAATACACCAGAAATCCTGGGGTAATTCGCCTTATTTCCGGCGGATAACGCAAAATGCACACAGGCACTAGATATGTTATTGAATACACACAAATTAGTTATATATCACAATTGAATGGGTTTTTTACCCTTTTCATTAAAGATGATCATATCAACACATCTTTGTTTTATATTTTGTCAATCGGCTCTTTTCGGCAACCTCGGCTTGTTACGGGGATTGCCAAGTAGATACGATTGGCCCTTCGTTGCTGACCTACTTTCAAAAATGGCTCCCCATTACCTCCGAGGTTATTTTAAGAAATGGCCGAGGCGTTCCGAATGATCCCAGCCTTTACTCCGCCCATTGACCCGACTTGTCTGGTGTGTACTCTACGACCTCACTTAAACGGTGTGCAAGTAGTGATTTGCGAAGCTATGTGTTAGGTCTCTGGAATGTCTCCCTACCCTCTAATAATGATGTTATAACGTGCACACCAGACAAGTCAGGTCTCTGGAATGTCTCCCTACCCTCTAATAATGATGTTATAACGTGCACACCAGACAAGTCAGGTCTCTGGAATGTCTCCCTACCCTCTAATAATGATGTTATAACGTGCACACCAGACAAGTTAGGTCTCTGGAATGTCTCCCTACCCTCTAATAATGATGTTATAACATGCACACCAGACAAGTCAGGTCTCTGGAATGTCTCCCTACCCTCTAATAATGATGTTATAACGTGCACACCAGACAAGTTAGGCCTCTGGAAGGTCTCCCTACCCTCTAATAATGATGTTATAACGTGCACACCAGACAAGTTAGGTCTCTGGAATGTCTCCCTACCCTCTAATAATGATGTTATAACGTGCACACCAGACAAGTCAGGTCTCTGGAATGTCTCCCTACCTTCTAGTAATGATGTTATAACGTGCACACCAGACAAGTTAGGCCTCTGGAAGGTCTCCCTACCCTCTTATAGTGATGTAATAACGTGCACACCAGACAAGTCAGGTCTCTGGAATGTCTCCCTACCCTCTAATAATGATGTTATAACGTGCACACCAGACAAGTTAGGCCTCTGGAAGGTCTCCCTACCCTCTTATATTGATGTAATAACGTGCACACCAGACAAGTCGGTCGCTTGAAGGTCTCCCTACCCTCTTATAGTGATGTAATAACGTGCGCAACAGACAAGTCAGGTATCTGGAATGTCGATCTATCCTCTTATAGTAATGTTATAACATGCACACCAGACAAGTCAGGTCGCTGGAAGGTCTCCCTACCCACTTATAGTGATGTAATAACATGCAAACCAGACAAGTCAGGTCGCTGGAAGGTCTCCCTACCCACTTATAGTGATGTAATAACGTTCACGCCAGACAAGTCAGGTCTCTGGAAGGTCTCCCTACCATCTTATAGTGATGTTATAACGTGCACACCAGACAAGTCAGGTCGCTGGAAGGTCTCCCTATCCACTTATAGTGATGTTATACCGTGCACACCAGACAAGTCAGGTCGCTGGAAGGTCTTCCTACCCTCTTATAGTGATGTTATAACGTGCACACCAGACAAGTAAGGTCTCTGGAAGGTCTCCCTACCCTCTTATAGTGATGTTATAACGTGCACACCAGACAAGTCAGGTCGCTGGAAGGTCTCCCTACCCTCTTATAGTGATGTTATAACGTGCACACCAGACAAGTCAGGTTGCTGGAAGGTCTCCCTACCCTCTTATAGTAATATAAAAACGTGCACACCAGACAAGTCAGGTCTCTAGAAGGTCTCCCTTCCCTCTTAAAGTGATGTAAAAACGTGCACACCAGACAAGTCAGGTCGCTGGAAGGTCTCCCTACCCTCTTAAAGTAATATAAAAACGTGAACACCAGGCATTTCTGGTCTCTGTGAGGTCTCCCTACCCTCTTGTAGGGATGTTATAACGTGCACACCAGACAAGTCAGGTCGCTGGAAGGTCTCCCTACCCTCTTATAGGGATGTTATAACGTGCAAACCAGACATGTCAGGTCTCTGGAATGTCACTCTTCCCTCTTATAGTAATGTTATACCGTGCACAACAGACAAGTCAGGTCTCTAGAAGGTCTCCCTTCCCTCTTAAAGTGATGTTATAACGTAATATAATAACGTGCACACCAGGCATGTCTGGTCTCTGTGAGGCTTCCCAACCCTCTTATAGGGTTGTAATAACATGCACACCAGAGAAGTCTGGTCTATGGAAGGTCATTCTACCATCTTATAGTAATGTTATACCGTGCACACCAGACAAGTCAGGAAGCTGGAAGGTCACTCTACTCACTTATAACGTGCACATCGGACAAGTCTGGTCTCTGGATGGTCACTCTAGCGTTTTATACAAATGAAGTATGATAACTGTATGCTCACCGGACAAGTTCGTGCTTGGGTCGACCAGGGCTTGCCCGTGAAGTAAATGAGTAAGTTGGGATGAGCTTTCAGTTCCAACCATGGTTTTTTAAACGTGAATTATTACTTATGCGTCTCATTGGTTGAGACCCGGTCACGTGTTTTTTGGTAACGCTTCCCTCCCGCAGTGAGTCAGTTAGTTGCAGATCCCCACTATGACAAGACATCATAAAGTCGTCCAAGTGGTGATAATTCATAAACCTAAGGAGCAGAGCTTTGGGAGCCGTTCCTTATGGTAAGGAATATATTTCTTAGTGAAATACAACACAATTTACATTTCTGCTTCACTGCCTACACAAACAACCTAACAAATAACCAATGATGGGGTCAGATAAACTAGATAAACACCTTGATCATCTTTCTTCGGAAGATAGAAGAAGGTATGACACGAAACTTACTGTTCATGGCGAGAAATTGGACGATCCTTTCAAGATAAACGAGAAACTGTGGACGAACAACATCGTTATGTGGCCTGCCCTTCAGTATAATCTCTACCAGAGTAAATTGGTTCCCGCTACGCTCCCACATTTATCTCTGTGACGGGCTCAGAAAATAGTCCCACTTTTCCGGCATGGTCACGTGGCCGAAACTGACGTGTAGGGGAGCAATCTCCCATGCAGAGTTATCGTCCCCCGGATACTACCTCTGCAACGGGCTCACGTGAAACAAATGAGGAGAACTTTTCAAGACCAGAAGCGGACTGTGTACCCGTTACAGTGGAAAGTTGTGAACAACCCTGAAACAGTTATAGGTGATTTTGACGCTTACAAGCTATCAAATTACTTAAAAGAGAACCATTGCCAGGTTATGAAAATAGAAGAAAACTACATAAAAGCAAGCCAGGCTACTGAATGGCTATGCAATGGAAATAAAGTGGTTAAAACTATACATTTCTGTAATGATAATTACTTCAAAGTGTTTATAAGGGGACAATCAATCAATCTGAAGGCCAACTTTATTTCTGGGAAATACCGCCAGACACATGAAGGGATCACAGAAGCACTAGAGCAAGTGAAAAGTATTGCATTATGCCAGGGTATTACATTGAAAAAGAATAATTTCAAAAGGCATCTATATATGATTCATGAAAGTCTTACTAAGGAAAATGATGAAAACTTGACAATAGATATTTTGCGGTCCAAAAGGTGCCATCAGTATGCTTCTATCACTGGAAGACTATCTCCTAACTGTACCAGCTGCCAACGTATGGTAATTCACTACATAGATGACAAACCAAAAACCAATCCTAAAGATATTCTAAAGCAATTAATGCCATCAGCTAGTAATGAGACAATAACATTTTTGTTATCTCAAGTTAACAACTCACAGCACAAGTGTAACAAACAAAACAAATGGGATGAAAGGATAATAAATGAATGTGTGACACTATTTACAAGAAGTCCAGAGGGCTACAAAGGACTACGCAATTCAGGACTTTTATTGCTTCCAAGTCCATCACATTTGGTGTCATACAAGAACAGCATTAACCAAAGTCCAGGATTTCATGATGATGTTTTTACCTGGATGAATCAGGAAGCAGAAAGGTTGAACATTCCACAAGAAAGCAGATATGGAGGAATCCTAATTGACGAGATGTCAATACAAGAAAAGGTTGAGATTGTGAAAGTGAATGACTCTCTTAGAATGGTAGGATTTGTGGAACTTGACCCTGAAAGTTAGCTAGTTGGATCATTAAAGGCAGGAAAAAAGAAAAAGGAATTAGGTACCCATGTCCTGCAAATGATGTTTATGGGTTTATCGGGTTTCAGATTCCCATTCGCACATTTCATCTGCAGAAATGCCAATGCATCTGATTTATATATCCTGTTTTGGAAAGCTGTCAATAAATTAAATGATTACGACTTTAATGTACAATATGTTTGTATGGATGGTGCTGTAAGCAATCAATCATTCATGCACATCCATTTCCCCAATTCGGATGCAGTTAGCAAAAGAATGACAGCTGTTTGTCCAACTAATAAAACAGATGAAATGACCTTTTTAATGGATCCATCGCATACTTTTAAAAAGATGAAAAACAACATCTTGAAAAGTGGGAATTCAGACAAACACACCCGGCTCCTTAAATTACCAGCAGGTGCAGACATCCAGTGGTCCATGTGGGTTGATGCGTACCAATGGGATAGAAAAAACCCTGTTCAAGTCCATCGAAAGCTAACCAACGAACATTTATTTCTCAGTAATTCAAGTAAGATGAGAAATAAATTGGCAGAAGATGTTCTAGATTCAGAAATGCTCAACCTCATGACATCATACAAAGAAACACTTGGAGAAAAGGGAACAGGTCTTAATGGGGCAATTGAACTTTTACAAAAAACATGATAAGAATTTTCAGAGATAGGCGTCCTCTGTACACATCAAGTGATGAAAGACTTCTTCAGCTCCAAGAAACTGAACTATGGTTTAGGAAATGGATGGAATATGCACAATCAACAGCAAAAGAGAAAGCGGAAACATTAATGTCCAGACAGTGTATGGAAGATATACAATCAACTCTAATCGGATTTATTCAGCTGTGCAAAGAGATGACATCAAAACATAATGGTTGGTCAGTTATTCCAGCTATGATCAATTCAGACCCTATTGAAAACCATTTTTGTCAAAATCGAGGAAAATTTAATGGTTTGAATACTAATCCAACTGCATTACAATATCAACGAAATGCAAGCAGTATAATACTTGGCCAGTCTGCCATTTCAAAAAAAAAGTAATGCTGGAACTGTCAATCTCAAGTTCAAAAACTACAAATTTGCAAATAAGGATAAAGGAAAAGTGATCAGCAGAAAAAGAAAAACTTTGACAATAAATGAAACCCCAATTAAAGTAATTAGACTTTAATGTTCCCAGTTCCATATGATGGGAGTTTCTACTAAACGCCAGGTGCTTTAAGACATACTTGTGCTCATTTACACTTAAAGTGTGAAAGTTCTAGAATAATTGAAAATTAACTTTATAATACTTTTAATTCCCTTTCACAGAGGAATTGGGACTGTAACAGGTTCACATGATGGTTTTAAAAGTGTGAATACTATAAGGTTTGTTTACAATTAGCGATAAAACTAGGTCAGATGAGAACAATAAAACCCAAGAAATTCTCAATTTTGAACGTTCAAGTTGTTAATAATGGATAAATGACAGTATATATATATGTATTTCACATGATTTTCCTAACCAGGTGATTGCCACTCATTATCCCGAGTGCTCCTTGCTATCTTAGATGTTTCTCAAATGTAAACAATGAAGTTAAATTGGTGGGCACCAAATTTAAGAAAATAGCACTTTGTAAAAATGATAATAAATAGTACAAGCATTTTATTGTCACCATCCTGTGGTTTTAACGCTTTGTATATATTTATGTATAACAATTAAACACAAGGTCATGCATGGCCCAATAGTTATGTATATATTTTTTATATGGTTTAATGCCATTTCAACATTTTTTCAATAATATTCATATAACTAACATCTATCCTGGGATTCACCAGTAATAGGCTAGGGCTCTGGAAATTCTTGCCAAAGTAGTCCCAAAAATCAAGTGTGCTTGTAAGGCTCAAACATGAAATCCCTGGGTAGCAAGTTCACCAAATTAACAACTAGGCCACACAGGACTAAAAATATTGTTGAATTGGTGTTAAACCCTTTTATTGAATTATCATCAAACTTGTGTTGCATATAATTTATGTACTTAAATTACACTTATTAATATACTTGTTTTCGATCAAAATTCTCTTCATGATAAGAAGATATAAACTGAGTATTCTGATTGGTCAATCAAGGTAATCAACCATAGGTATGTGCTATATCTACTTTATTTGCTATAGAAGGTGAGCCATTGTAGTCCTCTTGTGCTGATTCATGTTCTGACAGTAAAGTGTTGTAATACTTACACAAACGTATGACAGCATGAACAATCGTCTAGTAATAGTGAAGATTTTTATTATTATTATTGTTCTGATAGTAAAGTGTTGTAATACTTACACAAACATATGACAGCATGAACAATCGTCTAGTAATGGTGAAGATTTTTATTATTATTATTGTTCAGATAGTAAAGTGTTGTAATACTTACACAAACGTATGACAGCATGAACAATCGTCTTGTAATGGTGAAGATTTTTATTATTATTATTGTTCTGATAGTAAAGTGTTGTAATACCTACACAAACGTATAACGGCATGAACAATCGTCTAGTAATGGTGAAGATTTTTATTATTATTATTGTTCAGATAGTAAAGTGTTGTAATACTTACACAAACGTATGACAGCATGAACAATCGTCTAGTAATGGTGAAGATTTTTATTATTATTATTGTTCAGATAGTAAAGTGTTGTAATACTTACACAAACGTATGACAGCATGAACAATCGTCTAGTAATGGTGAAGATTTTTATTATTATTATTGTTCTGATAGTAAAGTGTTGTAATACTTACACAAACATATGACAGCATGAACAATCGTCTAGTAATGGTGAAGATTTTTATTATTATTATTGTTCTGATAGTAAAGTGTTGTAATACTTACACAAACGTATGACAGCATGAACAATCGTCTAGTATTGGTGAAGATTTTTATTATTATTATTGTTCTGATAGTAAAGTGTTGTAATACTTACACAAACGTATGACAGCATGAACAATCGTCTAGTAATGGTGAAGATTTTTATTATTATTATTGTTCTGATAGTAAAGTGTTGTAATACTTACACAAACATATGACAGCATGAACAATCGTCTAGTAATGGTGAAGATTTTTATTATTATTATTGTTCTGATAGTAAAGTGTTGTAATACTTACACAAACATATGACAGCATGAACAATCGTCTAGTAATGGTGAAGATTTTTATTATTATTATTGTTCTCATAGTAAAGTGTTGTAATACTTACACAAACATATGACAGCATGAACAATCGTCTAGTATTGGTGAAGAATCTACAGCTATGTAGTCTGTCACAAGTTTTGGCTGTGGAATGATGGCTCCTCTATTTATATAGTATATATATAGGGATTTGGGAGGTATGCATTGATTCAAGCCCCTGTGTTCTGTGCAGCTGATTTGGAAAATTACGGAATTTCGTAAATTTAAATGATAACAGTCCAACGATTTTGAATTATGGAATCATTTTTTAAGAGCGTATTTATCTTTAGTTTTCTATTCTTATCAAGACAACAGTTAATAGAATAATTTAAGAGCCAATTATAGTATTTTAAGGTATAAGATGCCTATGGTATTTGTTGGTGACCATGAGTTCGGATGGTACTAGTCTGTTAGATACAATGCATGTCACGTAACGTCTTGTGATTGATATTTGGTTGGGCAAGAACAGGGCATGGTAGTAACATTATTTCTACTAGTCTTCGTTTGGATGTGGGATTTTTGGTGCTATTTTATTTCTAATTAAGATTTTCATATTGTCAATATATTCCAAAATTCTGGTGGAGAAGTGTGCATGGCTCTAATTGATTTGATATTTCAAGGCCTTCTTCTTTTTCTGTTTAGCTAATCAGTAGTGCAGAGGAAGAGTGTTGACCTTTTGTACCAAGATACCCGGGTTCAAATCCCTGTAAGATTGCAAGGACTTACCAACAATTTGGCGTGAATACTGGTTTAGTATCAAGGAAGCGTCATCAAGAGTGACTCTGAACAAGCTTTAAGCTTCCTTCACAACCCATGTAAAACAAAAGGTAAAATAATTATATCAACATGGTTATGTTTGGCAGCATGATATATACCCACACACATTCCTACAATACCAAACTCTCCACAGTAGATGCGTTTATGTCATGCGTCAATTTGCTTTTTTGTGTGCTTTTTACTACTTAATAGCAAGGATATAGTATGTTTTCGCTAGAATTGGCGAGAAAAAATGTATTTTAAAACAAACAAAAGGGAGAGACTTTGGTGTCTGTGATATTCAATATGCATAGATTTGATTCATTTGAACAAAATAACCAAGTTGAATGTACTTAATCATTTATTAAATGTTTTTTTAATCATTTGGTAGTGGTGTTGTGTTATGGATTCGAAGGAAAATATCAGGTCTCCATTGACAATCTCTTGGTCAATAACCCAACAAGACCTTCATGAAAATACCAATGTACTGGTCACCTAATTCAAATCTATGAAAATAGAAATCTATTACACAAATAACTTGTACAGTTGATAAATACCGGAATCGTGTCCATTCATACAGATGATGTAAAGAGTGTGTGTGGGGGGGGGGGGGATGTCGTGTGGTCACTTGGTTGGTTATTTTGACATAAAAAATGTTTTAACTAAAATATTACCCTCAAATAAGTCAGAAAGACTCTAATATACTATCACTCAAGGGTAGCAAACAAACATATAAATAATGCAAACCAATAAACATGCAGGTAATGTTGTGCGTGGGGTATCATGGGATATGTTGATCTTTCAGACCTGACAGTTCTTCAATGTTGTGTTAAGTGATATTATGTCAAGTGGAAGGAAGTGCAGACAAAAGTATTGAATGGATGTTTGCAGAAAAAGTTATAGGAAACAGAAACAGTGTGACCAGCTACATTTCAATCATTAACAGGTTGACCTCTCCTACTTCCATGGCAGTGACAAGGCACGGCAGTGACAAGGCACAGGACCCTGCAGGTACAGTTCTGATGTATGCTTAAAAGTTTTTGTGTTTGTAGCCGAAAGAGTGACGCTGTAGATCTGATGGTTTGATAGCTCTTTCTTGAATTCAGACACAATTACAATTGGAAATAAGAATGTGTTCCCGGCAAGTATGGCGCTTGGAAAAAACTTTTTTTTAAGCTGACAGTTGACATAACTTGATAAGTAGGGGGAATATTTCTTTTGGTGGGATATTCTTATAGCTTGTGACGTAATGACCAGGGCTTGTGTCATACTGTTTATATGTTGTACAAGGCACAATAAATCTTTTACAATTTCAATTTACAATGATAATCTCCTGATTCCAATGTTACTTTCTCCATCAAAATGTCAAATTAGACCTAGATAGTGTTGCTTATATGTAAAAGGTTTCCACTTAGTGGTATCAAATCACTGCTTGTCAGTTTGAAAGTTTCAGAATAATATGGCTATTGACTAAAATATGGAAATGTATATGTTCAACCTTGTCAAACTAATATGATTTAAATCAGGAAATATTGTGATGTTTTTGTATAGAGTAATGTCTCCTGTAGCATCAAAAATTCGAAAGACACATAGAGTAGAGCCAAAGAGGTATTTATTGGCAGTACTGCTTTTTTCAGGGAAAAACCCTTGTTCTTATAAATGCAAAAAAGAGATTAATAGAAAAAAGGTAAGCAAATTTATGAAATATTATAGGTGGGCTTATTATCCCAAATTTGTCATCCTACATTCTTGAGTTTCAGATAAGAAATTAAAAGAATTACTAATGTTCAGTGTATGGCACAGGTGCTTGAAAAAATCTTCTATAAAGTATATTGTGGATATATTGGGATGCTATCTAAGAAGGTTTTAAGCACCTGTGTTTCTTGCGCTTAAATCTTGGTAAAACTAATTGCGCTTAAATAAACGCTGAACAAATAACACATAATCTGCTCTGAAACACTCAATATCAAATAAGTGTTCAGTAATGTAAGAGGATTTCTTTATCTGATCTGTCAAAGGTTGTCATGGTTCAATCTACAGCTTTATTGTGATAAGACAGATATTTTTACATAGTGTAATTTTTTTTCTCACTTTTTGCCTAGGACTATGATGGTGTGAAGTCTGATGGGGATCAAAATTAATGCCATCTTTTTAAACACTGGCAGATCTCGATAATTTCTGATACAAAAATATTCTTAATTAAGCTGCAATGTATATGCCTTTTTTCGCCATACAGATTTTAGAAATAATCTTGTAGATTGTTTTAAACAGTACTTTTGTCATATTTCTGAGATTTAATGGAGACTTCGTCATATGACTTGTTTATCTCTTAACACTGAGAAATCAGTTTATGACTTAAAAGATTATTGTGCAGTACTGACATAAACATTTTAAGGGCATGGAATGGTTAGCTGTCCAGGGATAAATTTTTGGAGACAAAAGGTCATGGGTTTGAATCCGTTGAGTAACATAATCTACCTTGCGAGCTGGCATTAATTTACATCTCATATTATAAGAAAGTATTGTGCAGATAGCGTTTAACTCAAATGTTCAAGAGAATTGTTAAAATAACACATAGGGTCTTTCCCATGAGTTTTCTCAGGCCGGGGTAATTATAGATGCATCCTTAAATGGTGAAACTTCAAGATTCTTTTGGAATTAAAAGCCAGAAATTACTGTTTTTTTAGACCAAGTCAAATTTAACAAACAATGTTACAGGCCTGTTGATCAGCTGTGGGACAAATTTAACATGCTGTGGCCAAATTTTAAGCACAATGGGATCAATTTAGGTGCCGGGGAGTGCTTATTTTGAAATTCAGGCTCTCGGGGCCCACAGCGCTTAAAAGACCCTGAACACATGCTGTGCCTATGTCCATCAAATATAATCCATTCCTGTTTATCATGCAGTCACGACTAGTGCTTTGTTCATGTACCCCTTCATAACAAAAGGCATTGTAGGGTTTACATTTCCTGTCATTGGACACATGTAAAGCTTTCAATATTCCACTCTGAAATATATCAATGACAAAGAATGTTTCTGTTCCTTGGCTAACTATTTACAAATACTTGTCATTGAAGGGTCTGTAATTATTCAAAGTATTTTTATCAGAAAAACACATTTGACTCTTAATGCGATGTTGTTTTGGTAATCCAAGATAACTTGGCATTCTGGTTTGCATGATTCATTTACCACTTGAATACTAAGCATGTGTTCTCAACCGTTTGGAACCAACATATTCTTTAGTGAACTAAGGTGCACAGAACTATCCAAGAGTCTCAAGCACAGTTGTTGAAACCTATTGTTAGAGTTCTGGCATACTTTAATGGTTTAATCTAATCAAATGTTTTATGCATTTATGGATTCTTTTCACCTTTCACCTTTTCACCTTTGGACTAGGTTGACTATCTTTACTTAGGTAAAAAGGTAAAGCTCTAGGCGGAGCAAAAAGCTGTCATTGAACCTTAATGTTATTCATGCAAATGGGTAGGTTGCTTTTATGAGACCTGAGCTTTGTTTTTGGACAGAAGGGTACTGCATTACCCAGTGGTTAATGTGTAGAACTTGTAACACGGGGGTCACAAGATCAATCCACACCAAGGCAAGACGCTGCCGAGCCCTTCCTACTAGTGGTGAAATCCCAAAAAGTGGTGAAATAAATGAAATACATGGCATTATACCAATATAAACAAAAAAAATGCTTCTGGACAAAGGACATGCTACACTTTACTCAATGATTAACAATGATGTTATAGACATACAAATAGAGAGAACAATTTAATTAAATTAACTAACCTTAAAAGTTCTTGGCGAACGACCAAGTTTTACCCTGTGTCTACAGTAAATTGAGCTTCCATCGCTCAAAAAGCACTTGAAGACTTCATTTCTTTTATCTGGAACTGAGAATACAATTCTTTTGGATTAAAAAGATATAGGTCATTTGTATTACATATGTTGCAAACTGTTTAAACAGGTTTATTTCTTACTTAAACAATTAGCTTAATGAGAATTCAAGATGCTATTTTTAGATACCATCGTCAGCTTGGTCTTCGTAAACCTTTAACCACTCTTGTCACATGATGTTAGCAAGGTGTGTGTAAAAAGCTTTCCCATAGAATCACTGACAAGCCTGAAGGTTCACTTCACACTATAATATAAAATAATGGGTTTTCAGCATCTTCGAAGTGAGAAATTGAAAATGGTATTTGAATAAGTTACAATGATTGTTAATATAAAAAATTTAATGACTGGTATTTACAGATTTCAAATCTCTGAATTAGTTCCTTTAAACATTTTATTTTTAACATAGGTTAAATCTCTCTTGCAATGAAAATGAAATGTTGATGATTTGAACAAATTGCATACAATGAATGGTACCCTTTTTAAAGGTCTGCACAAAGAGTTACAATTGCATGAATCCAGATCAAATTGGCAATTCACTCATTGCACACTCCTGACTCTTTGCTAAGAAGGATGTCTCTTAATGCATTTCATGTTAAACATCCTTAAAAATCAGACATTTATCACTTGATTGCATTGACTTTTAATGATTTTTTTCTAAATATCTTAATGCCAATTTCTTTTCTTTTTTTTTTTTCGTTTTTCAGCAATTAGTTTAGTCTGATTTTCCTTTGTTAAAAGAATATTTGTTTTATGTAAAAGTGTTGAAAGATATGGTTTCTGTAAGCCTTGATAGACACTAGGTTAGGAAAGAAATGTCACGCAAGTGACGTGACATCAGCTTTGGACGAATGGCGTGATCTTAATCGACAATATAATTTTGGAGTTGCTTTATCTGAGCTAAAAGGATTATCATAGATAAATATAGTATACAGTAAATAAAAACGAAATGGTTATTTTTCTTACCTGCAGTTCTTTCTGTGACGCGGCATTTTACCGAAAGTTGAAAATTTTAATTTTCTTAAAATATCCATGACAGTGGGAATTGAAAACAATACAAAATGAATTATTTCACTTTAACAGCAATTTATAGATTTATTGAGCATTAACCTTAAGGTTGGTGTTATCTCAAATTGCGCCTCACACACAAATATTTATCAGGCACCATGTATTATTCAGATTGTGTTCAGATGCAAAGTACACGTTGATCATGGCTGCTCTCACACCTTCTTCAATCTTACTGAGTGAAGCTTGGCTGGCTGCACTTGCCAATATTTCTGCTTTGAGGCATTTATTGTCAGATAGTGATCTGAAAACCCAAAATGTTCCTTCCTATCAGGACAGTGTGCTTTTTTTGTTCCTTCCATTACCAGCCAGAATTCTACCTGGTAGATTTGTGCCATATCAGTCTCTCTATTCGATAGACAAGAGACTAGTTCCTAGTCTGGAATGATACAGGTGTAGATATTTTATTCTTTAAAGGATCAGTGTTAAATCAATGATGCGAGATTCCTCACTTGTTAAAAGCATACTAGCGTTCAGAAAAACCGCAAAATTGGTAATATGAGTTATAAATCATGATAAGATATGTTAAAACAAAGCAATAAACCATAAGATCATGACAATATAACGTCTGGACTATTTGATATCTTTTTTTCAAAATGCTATTTCTATGAATTTGGTGCCCACCAATTTAACTTCATTGTTTACATTCAAGTAACATCTTAGATAGAAAAGCAAGCTAAGATTAATGAGTGGCGATCACCTTGTAAGAAAAATCACAATTTCTTGGGTTTTATTGTTTCCCTACCAGGTATCAGGAAAAGGCGGGTTCCGTCAGTTTTGGACCGATTTCAGTTGTACCAATTGCAAGTAGATATTTCATGAAAAAGTCAGTCTGCATATCAGACAGATATGACATTCTACACACCTAATAAAATCTCCAGAATCACAAAACTAATCCATTTATTGTTATCCCCGTGCCAAACAATAGCCGGAGGATGTGTGAATTGGGGATTTAATTGTCAACAAGTTGGCACACTTGATTAAGAAGTACACATGACACACTTGTTCCCCGTCAACAGATCACAAGCACATTCGGGCTGAAGTGTAAGATACTAGAAAGATTGCACAAAATCAAAGACTATGATAAAATTGAAAATTTGCTTCAATCACTGACACAACACGATCTTTAAATACTAAACAACTTCAATACTTGTCATAGAGGGAATCAGCAACTGGATGAAAGATGTATCGAAGGGTTTTCAGCCGCTTCTCGGACCGAATGAGATTCAGAGATTTCCTTATCCCTGTTTCCAACGTTTCTCGGCGTTCCTTGTTTTATCGCTATTCTTAAGCAAACCTAATAGTATTCATTCTCTTAAAAGCATCATGTGAGAGTGTTACAGTCTCAATTCCTCTGTTAAAGGGAATCTAAAGTATTTTCAAAATAATTTTCAATTATTCTAGATCTTTCACCATCTAAGTATAAATGAGCGCAAGTATGGCTTTAAGGGAATCCACATTATTTTATACTCAATGCAGGAAAAAGCCCCTACTTAAAGGCATTTGAAAATTTTATTAATAAACAGACCTAGCTTTAAAGGGGTAGAATCATTCATGATCCAGAACAGGTTATAATTAGCGATTTTGTTTTGTCGTTTCATTTCATAAACCTGTGACCTAATATCAGTAATAAGTTAAAAATATGGCTATTCTAGTTTGTTTATCAGAAGGGTTGGAATCAGTATGCTTGAAAGTGAGAAGTTAAAAATATGGCTCTTCGGTTCCTTCGCAGTAATAACATCAATACTGAATGCAAAGTAAGTATCTGCATACAATGACCAAAGCAAAAATAAGATTTTATCGGCAGACCTTTTCATTTGATAAGAGCATTGGGTTAAAAAATCTTTGATTTCTGTTAAACAACAGAATTATTTGGCTTGTCTTCAAAAATCTCTTAGTTATCTTTTAAATCCATCAAAACACACGAAACCCCTCAGCTTATAGAAATTGATCACAACTGCGACGCAAGTCAGGCTGTTCAGACCTTTGAGTAAGCCATATATAAATCATAATACACTGACTTCATTAAAAGTCTGGAAGCATATTTAGAAAGCTGGATTCTTAACTTAATGTCGCTGTTTTTTAAGTCTGACTCTACCCACTGCTGTTCTTCTCTGAGTAAATTATCCCTTGGATTCGAATGTGTTGGTCTATATTAATTGGTTGCCATAACCAGTAGCATTTACGAGGAAAGAGATATTAACTCAGAAAAAAGGAAAGATTGTAATTGCAGTCCAAAATGACATTCATCACATGTTTTAAGTTAACATATTGCATAATACATATGTTATGTGTTTAACATAGATTGTTTTCTTTTTGGGTGGCTACTATAGCTAGTATTCTCAATTAAAACAGGCCGCAAGCCAAATGGCCGCTTCAAATTATGTTTGGCCGGTACAAATTCGCAGAGATGTTATTGACCCCCATTGACACCCCCCTCAAAATGGTCTGTCCAGATTTTGTTTTGGCCTGTTCAACAAATTCCTGAGAACATTGGTTAAAATACAGTGTATTGATCAGTTTGAATCTTATGCTGATTGTAGTTTTCTAATATCATTTCAGGTGTAAACATATGTTGTGATTTAGGTGCTGGTCTTTGTTGTCAGGATGGGTTGCTTAGTTCTCAATAGTAAAAGACGTATGTTTTATCCAGGTCTTAGCGAGTACACTGTATTATGCAACTCAAGAACTTGATAATAGCATTATTGAATGGATGAAATGCATACATATTTTTCTGCAGAACTCAACACAAAATAATAAGATCATCAACATTTTAACTATGGTTCTACTTACAGTATATATCAGATTTTGACAGTGCTGGTATGGAATGTGTAAATACTTCATACATGTGTTCAGAGTCATAATATAAGGTCAGTTTCCGTAGAAAACTTTGATAAAAGGTTTGTGTGCATCTTTATATTTCGGAACAAATGATTGTTCAGTAACCTATATAACCTGTCAGTATTTAAAAGTCAAGTGACCTATCTTATGGACAGATCTTGTTGATTGATACATTGTTGGTTTTTGTAGGACAATGAAGATTTGGGTTGAAGTTTGTTTGCAACTGTGTATTTCAGAAACAATTATTAAAGCATATGTCCCTGTGTAACATTTTGTTGAATAGCCAAGCATGCTACCATGTTAAAGATCTTGTTTAATCTCATGGTAAGCTTTTGTGGTCGCCTGTTGTTTGACATCCGTTGTACTCCATCAACGATTTCCATAAACATCTTCTCCTAAACCGTTTAGCTAATTTCAATCAAACTTCACCGGAATGACCGTTGGATGATGCTCTTTTACAGTTGTTGAAAGAAATTGATTCCATGCAGAACTTTGGTTGCATGAAAAAGGGTGAATTTCTGAAATTCTTAATAAAAATATTCATGTCAGAAACTACTGGTCATGTTTCAATATATTTTCACAGGTATGTTCTTTTGGGGGCTCTTATTCAAGATTTTTCAAAGAATATTGATATCTATAAAAATATGGCCGCCAGGGTGTGTTAAACTTAAAATATGTTTGTGTTTTCACTATATTCAGGTATGGTAAAATCCATAACTTGATAGGCATCTTTCCTTCACAAACTTCTGGTCCCAATTTCAATTTGATATCATGTAGAGTATCCCTAAGTGGAGGGGAGGAACTTTTGTCAAGAGAAAATTAGACAGGTGACCAAGATGGCTTTCATACCCATATTTGTTAAAAGTCTTCTTGTGACGAAGCACAGGTTGGATTTCAAAATAATTTTACAGGTATGATCTTTTTGGGATTTCTCAAAGAACATGGTCGGCAGGATGCCATTGAACTTTGAATGTGTTTTCCTTTTCACTGTATACATGTATGGCAATCTCAGGTGAGCGATTCTAGGGCCATCACAGCCCTCTTGTTTTAGCGGTTACCATGCTGGTTACCATGCTGTCAGCAGGGGTAATTGAAAAATTGATTTGGTAAAAGCTGAAGTTGATCCATGATAATTGAAGTGAAGCTTTACAGCTTTTTATTTTTGGTATAAAAACAATGAGTTTATCACTGTGGAAGTTTGTTGAATAAAGATATTCTATAAGAAGATATTTGGCACCCAAGGTTTATAATTAAATGATCACCTAATTATTATATTTCAGGATGAGGCTTCACAAACAGGACATAGACTTTCTGATCATTTTAACAAGAATGCCCGGTTTTGAAGATAAGCTTTGTTTGGGTCATTTACTTTTAAGTAGTTGTGTCTTAGTCATTTGTTTCTTAGATGTTCTAAATTTCTAACCTCCACCTCCCCTATGATAAGACCTCTTATGTCATCATTCATTGTGACTTTTCTTTTTTCAAATTTTCCTACGAATTATTGATAATTTGTTTATTTTATTGTAATGACTATGAATTATGGCAGGTATTTGTTCAATATATATTTTTCCTATCCATCAAGTATGTTATTCCTTATTGTGGCCACAACTCAAAAATCCTTCCTGGGAATAACTTAAAATTTCAAAAACATGTATCTGAATTTGATTGTTTTCCGACCTTTGAACATAAAGTGGCTGAATACAAAGAAGCATCAATATCAGCATTATCTTGAACCTTTCAACATCAAATACGCTACATAGGGGTCTTGCATGTTTTTGTTCTGTTCTAATTCTTGACAAGGAAATTTTTGTTGTTGTTACTTTTTTGGGAAAACATTGCCACAAAGAGCCTCACATAATTCAAGTTTCAGTGATGAATTTTCCTTTCATATCATTTTCAACCCATATCCCTTATGGATGTGAGACTGGCCCTGATTGAAAGCAAAAGCAGACAATAACAAACAAGAATGAAAAAGTAACTGTTTCTCACAAATAATTGGTAGGGATCACCATGATGAAAGGATAGATTTCACATTAAAAGACTTATTTTTCTGCAGACGCATTAACTAGATGTATTATGTAGTACGGGGTTAGCCGTCTGGTATGCAACTTATCTGTGTTCCAATAATTCTGTGCATTTTTTTTTAAAATCATTTAAATGTAATTGTCTACCACTTGTATTACCCATTGATATAGCTGCAATGCCATCAGTATAAGGGAAGAGCTATCTATATAGGAGTCACCACGACACTTTGTTCAAAACTTTGTACATGTTGTATTTTCACTATAATCTGGAGATTTCTCACTTTCAAGTTTGAAGTCAAAATATTACATTTGGATGGATTCTTGGTGCAAACAAAATGTGTTGACACGCAAATGTTTCTGAGTAAATAGTTAATAGTTAATTTTTCCCCTAACGTTTCCTTTTTTTCCTAATTATTGTTAGAAAATTTCTTCATTTTATTGTTGAATATTTAGGAACCGTTTAAATTTAAATACATTTCTTTGTCTACCGGATATATAGGAGACGATCTTTATAATGTAATATGCAGAGGTCTTGTACTATAAACATGAGTGGTTCTACCTTGTCCAAAAAGAAGGAAAAAATGTAAGACATGGTATCATTTTGTTGTATATATAGCAATAAAATAACATAGACACTTATCTTCTGGATAAGGACTCTCATTCTATAAAAAATCAAAGCCTTTGAAATGATGGTATTGAATTTGTTATTTTTATTTCTGGTTATTTCATTTTTCAAATGTCACTACCAGTTTTGATGTTTCAAATATCACTGCTTGTTATGATGTACAAAATCATTCACTTCTGTGCTTTAACCTCCATATTTTTATAAGGCCATTTTGGTATCCCATTGATTTCTTTTATTATTGTCAAGAACCTATAAATAATAATCTAATGCAGGATGGATTATGTCCTTACATTTTTTTGTGTTATTAGTAAATTGCTATCAGTTGACATTAATATAATGTAACCAAACTGTCAGTAATATTTATGATCGCCATGTTTTCATTAATTTTAATTGCAGGGGTTTCAATTAGCTGAGAACAACTTATCAGAATGAAATGTTAATGCAGCTTGTTATGGTTAAGGTTACAATTTAAGGTTGGTATTGTATTTAAATAATTCATTAGTTGCTTTTAAACTATCTTAAGGCTACAATATTAGAGGACTTGAATTCATTGTTAATCTTTCCTCACCCTGCTTAGATTTGCCCCTTCTCGAAATTAACTGTCAACAAATTAACATCCAACTCTTAATTTATAAGTAGTGAAAGCATTATATCATCATTTCTAGCTTAACTATTCAAAGAATAAAGAGAGCTATACTACTCACCATGGTGTCGGCTTCCTTGGTGTAGTTTTTAGATCCCAGTTTCTACCTCATTAAATACATGTGCTCATGTCATCATGTCATGTTCCTGACGATGTTTCATATTCCTTGTTTTGAATTTAAGCAAATTTTGCAGCCTTTTTAAAGTAAAAAATGTTGGTTTAGTTTCAAACATGAAGGTTTGTCCAACATTTCATTAACTACAAAATGGAATGGGTTGATACTTCACCCATGTCTTCAGGGTAATAACCTTATGTCCTAGACCCAAGTTTAATATCTCTTGTTTTAAACTAAGCAAATTCTGCGGATTTTTGTCCTTAGAAAATCTTAATAAAAAAACTACAAAACTGTGTAAAATGAGTCATGAATTATGAAGGAATATGTTTAAACATAACGAAACACAGGCATGAAAATATAATGCCTGCACTTTTCATCATCAATGTTTCAAAGTACTTTTTTCAAGAACTGTTTACCCTTCAATTTGACTTCATTGTTAACATTCCTTACAAACTTTCTGTATTGACATGCAAATGGAGGTAAATACGCAAAAAACCAAAATAGTAATATTTAAAAAGGGGGTAGAGATTCTAAATTTGAGCACTGGCATTATGGAGGTAATTTAATTGAAAGTGTTAAAGGTTTTACATATGTTGGTATATATTTTACTCAACAAATTATCTTTTTGTTGGATGACGTCAGTCATCTAACAAGGCTATAATTCCGAAATCGTTTGGTGACCTTATTACAAAATGAACCGCCGTGGGATGACCTGACATCTGAACTTGTCCTATACACGTCAATATTTTAAAAAGCTGATCATAATATACTGTATGCTATGTATTTTTTATTCAAACTTTATAATTGAAAGATGATGGGTGGTCAATAATAAAGTTTTAGAGACACCACAATCGTATTTAATAGGAAATGGTATGCACTATTTTTTTCATTTTTTCCCTTGACCGAATATTGCTATTTTTAGGCCCATTAACAAGCCAAATAAGGAGGTCATGTGACATGAGTCGTCCGATCACATGGAAGAAAGCCCCGCCTCATTTCCATCTTACCGCTAGACAAGTGGGGAAAACCCCATGACGTTACTATCTAGGGGATCTAGAAACTAAAACGTTTCATGCATGACTTGCAATCAGTCGGCTACTTAATTTCGTGATAAAACATGATAAATCATGTATCATTTTGATTGAAATTTCCCATCTCGGTCCCCGAAGTTTTAATCACTATCTTACTAAAGTGAGGTGCAATTGACATCGGTCCTTCTATCAGTTTTGAAAGAATTAGCCCCGAGTTATCCAGGTTTCCTGTTCGAAAATATAGCGATATTGACCTACATACTTCTCTCAGAGTAAATCGTGTTGGACGTCCGATCGTGTTTTCTTCGCATTGTCTTGGAAGGAGCATTGTTCCATATAAACGGTAAGTAAAATGATATTTCATTGATTTGCATGGATACTTTGGTTTTCATCATCGAAATCATTGTTAACTTTCTGTTTAAATGCAGTACGAAAATATGCGTTACGAAAATGACCGGAAGTTGTCGATAACCTGTCAATCATCAATGTTTGCTGCTATCTTTGTTTACCTCATACACGTTTCCAAATTAATCTAGGCTTCGGCATTCAAGACAAGATACTTGAAATGAATTCAGTCTTCGATACAATAAAGCATACCGTAATTCACTGTCTCACTCCGGTGAGAAGGTATGAAGCTTGTACTAAATGTTTGTCTTGAATAATTTCGTTTAGGTCTAACGATTTCTTTTAGAAAAAAGCCATTGACAATTGAATCACCCACCACAGAAAAAAAAACAGTTACAGACAGTGACCAAGTATCTTTCCTTTAAATGGTTTATTTTGTAAACAATGATCTTAATTTGAATTATTCATTGGTGGGTGTTGTTTTTAAGGACTACCTCAAAGTGCCATGATAGTAATACATGGTAGTTATTTGACATTAACAATTAAACTTGCTGAATCTGGTAATTTTGTTAATCCCAAAGATGATCAGACAAACGTGACAGCTCACTTCATGTTATTTAACGAAAGCATGCTCACTTCACGTTTTATAACGAAAGCACAGGGTTTAAGCATCTGATAAGTAAAGACATGGTAAATAGTCTTTGGTTTAGTGACAAGGATTGTCAATACCAATTTTTTGACGTTTGTAACTCCAAATAGACACATCGCTGAGAGAGTATCTTTAACAGCTTAGTAAGTGGTTGTAGTGGAAACTTTGTTACTTGAGTTCAATCCACACTGTTGCAGCAAATGTTAAAACATTTAAAAGACTGCCGAAAAATAAGATGGGCTCTGCCTTTTATGTCTTAATTGCTTGAAGGTTTATCAATCAAATATAAATGTTCTCAGTAGTATTTTATGCTTTCTTATGCAAATCACTATGAAAAATTAATTTCTCTGTTTTAAATTGCTCATACCTGATTATACTGATAAAAGTTTGTCTATTTTATAGGGTGCTATGTTTGAAACTTAGTGCATTTTTCCAATGTAACAAATGTTTAGTCCTTATAGCAGATTAAAAGCATTGTCTTCTGGAAGATGAAGGGGTCATTTAATACCAGAGTGTATAGTGAAACTAACAGAAACCATGACTTACAGTGAGCAAACAGTGAAGGCAGTATGATGCACCACTAATCCACTTCTATTTACAGTTGGATTGGAGAAACAGATGCAGAGGTATATTGAAATCCATTTAATATTTTGATTGCATGACCTGCAAATATTTGTCCTGTCTGTTATCAAATAATGTAATTTACTTCAGCTTCAAAGCGTGAAAAAAAGCAAAACTCAAAGAGGCAATATAAACAATTCTTAAAGAAACTGATTACTCATTCTCACAAAGTGGTGACCAATGCTGTCATAATGCATTCATGCAATATAAGGGAGATAAACATTCACATATATGTAAAAAAAAAATGTTATGGTGGCGTTTGAAAGTTGCATGGAAAAATGCCTGTCCTGGTATAATATGTCCTGATTTAGGTATGTATGGACAAAAATAAACCATTTTCTGGCAACAAAATAATGTGTTAATATGAAGACAGGTATCCATTGAATATGCGAATCTCAATTTCTTTTAAACAAAGTAAAAAGTAAAATTTTAGATTAACCATCATGACTTATTCATGTTTTCAATCTGCCAATCATTTACAAATCCTACACCAAACAGCCACCTAGGTACAGCCGAAGTATGATTTATTTATTTCTATATTCATATGGTTAGTTACCTAACTAGTTCCCTAGCTGTAGTATAACTTATATTTCTTTTCTTAACATTTTCAGATGTTAAGCTAACCTAACTGATTCTCTACCTAGTTGTAGTATAACTTATGTTCCATTACTGTAGTATAACTTATCTTTATCTTTCCTACATTTTCAGATGGTAAGCTTACCCAATTGGTTCCCTACATAGCTGTAGTATAACTTATCTTTATCTTTCTAACATTTCAGATGGTAAGCTTACACAACTGGTTCCCAAGCCACTTAGCAAGGCCTCTGGTATGGAGGTAGCCAGACTATCATTCCTGGGACCCATGTTTGCCTGGAGTGTATTTGCTGAGGACAATGTGAGTTTCAATTTTATTTTTTCTTGATGAAAAATGAAAATTAAGTTTAATTGGATTTTCCCCTCCTTATACACTGTGATATGACTGAGACGTTGTTGAGAAAGCGTTGAGCCCATATGAACATATAAAGGGTTCAACGCGAGACCATAGAAATTGCTTCATGTTTATTAAGCACTTTCTATAGTAATGCATTGAACCATTGATGTTCTGCATTGTTATGTAACATCAGAATCACGTCCATAATCCTTCACTCTATGCTACCTTACTTTGTGGCATCTGTTGCAAAACACCTTTGAAACCATTGAGTCAAAAGTATAAGCTGATTCTAACGATTGCTCTCAAATCATTAAGAATATATTTGTTTCTTGCCTTTTTCGGCTTATGTGATCATTTAAGCATGTAAAGAAAATTAAAAGATTTACTTAAATCAAGAACCATTATGTTTAAAAAGACTGCAAGTCATGCTTAGATATTCAACAGACACTTTCTATGTGCCTTGCATCGCAAGCTGGAATATAGCATGCTGGAATTATATTCCGTGTTTATTTGATATTTAATGTGGTTGATGAATTATAGATTGTCCATAGTAAAGAGGAAAAGGATAAATTTGATAACATAAATAGTTCCATAGAAGTGGTGGTGACTTACAAGTCAAATTGAGCTCTGATGTCATTAACAATCAATGATGTTAAACACCTATGCTTTTGGTATTTATATCAGATAATTTCTGTTTCAGACGAAGGTTGTAGATAAGCATTTTGCATGCCTGTCCCATCAATTAACCCCAGACGATGTCAGTCTGGTGTACCAGTCGCTACAGCATAGAATGCAGTACCACAGGGTAAGCATGTTTTACCCTCAGATCTATATCGGACTTAGCATATAGTGTAATGCAAAATGGTTGATACAATGTAAGTCCTATCACAACGACTAAGATATGACTTAGGATATGCTTTTTTTTTAACAATTCTCTCATATGGATTTAAATTTAGATGCAAATGAAGTATAGAGCCATAACAATGAAAATGAGTGAAAAATAATCTTTAAAATATAAACTATTGTGAAAAAAGGAGAAATTTGACTTATGAGGAATTTATCCTTTTGATGTTAATTATCACGATTGTGAGTAAATGTGGGATGTTTTGAATCAAGCTGTTATCACCTAATACAAAGAAATATTATTACCTAATTCAAAGAAATGATCATCGTTTCTAGTGTGACATGCACTGTCGATCATCAACTCTATTATAAAGAAAACCATAAGTGTCATGTAGAATTAATCATTTACGAGTCATTTAGTTTTCATCTGACACAAGTGACCATAATTTCAATGCTGGACACATTATGCTAATGTCATTAAGTAGTACCTAATTCAGAAAAAAAATGGTTGAAAGAATAACACCCAAGACTATCCATAGCAAGATAAAGAATTCAAGTATTCATTATTTACAAGCCAGTATTTCGAGACAGCTCTTGAAGAAATGATAAATGAAAAAAAAAACAGCTCATAACTATAACTTGAAAAAAAAAACACAGATTTTTCTCACCTTTTTTCTCCCCTTAGTGAGAATGTGTGTGAGGCTAAAAATTTTTTTTAATTAATTCTTATAAAAAAATTATGTTTGTTTATATATATGTATATGCTTTCAGTTAGACTCAATAATAGTTGATGGTATTTGATGTCATGTCTGTTGCACTTCACCATCTAAATTTGAAAAACAAATTCATAGTACATGTAGATAAAACTCTGTATTCTCTACATATACATGGTATAAAGTTGTGATGAAGCATTGTAGTGACCTTTGTGGTCTAATGGTAAAGGTGGTTGACTTTGTACCAAGGGATCCTATGCTTAAGCCCCTCTGGTTGCTTAGGGGTGTTCTTTGGCAAGACTCTTCAGACCACTTTAGAAAAAAGGTATTCATATCTAAATATCATTTTCATCTATACTCTTTTATAGGTGTCCAAAAACCATCAACAGTAGGAGGACCTTGGCAGTTGAGTGAAATTCAGGGATGATGAAGAAAATACACAGGAGTAGGATTGGAGAACCTTAAGAACTGCCATCTTAAAGTGTTTGGCTTGAAAAGAAAAATAGTTTTATATTAAAGCCATCTGGTTTCTTTATCAGTTTTCCATTTGATAGTTTTGTGTTATGTTAAGGACAGCATGGAACAAGAGAATCGCGTTTTTCCTGGTATCATAGGGTACATGTTTTATGAATTGGCAACAAGCTCTTTGTTTGTTGTTCATAGAAACTGAATGTATAGCTCACAAGGAATATTTATTAAAAGGAAAGTACAAGAAGTAAAAACATTTAAGCTAGCGTTGTTTGAGAGGTGTTGTTTTGGGTCGTCGATTTAGGTTTTGAGTCTGATTTGTTATCCTATACAATGTTTATAAATATCCTAAACATAATTACTTATTTTGTGAAGTAGGATTTTTTTCAGAATCAATCTATCATCTTTTTAACGTTTTAAAATATGTAACGCTAAGAGAAAGCAAAGGGTGTTTTTTAAATCTTGTAAATGTTAGCCATATGTCAGATATAACTCTGAAAATACTGCAGAAGGTAAACAAACAATTCACAATGAATACATAGTATTTGCATTGGTGTCTCCTAATATTGAGAAAAATACATTCTTTTGAAAACATGACTGGACAATGTGGATAAGAAAGAATCAAGGGAAAAGAAGTTATTAAATTTCATACAAGGCAGTTCACACAAAAAAACTTGTCAATACTCAAAAGGATGAAGTCAAAACGATGAAACGCCAACCAGAGTCAATTAAACAACCAGACGTCACAATAAAATAGAGAGACTGCCTTGAGTTTCCCAATATGACTGATTGTTTTTTTAGTTTAAATCAATTTTGATTTGATATTTTTAGATATTAATTTTGGCATGTTACCAAATCATAATATGTAAAAGTAAAAAAACTAAATTTTGGTCCATAAGACTGATTTCTGCAGTCACTTAGATGCATTTGTATAAATATGCATAATAAAAACATGCATTTTGTAAAACTTATTATTTTCCAGTCACAAAACACCTTCACACATGTTTGTCTCTGACTAATAAAAAGAGAAAGCTATTGAAAAATAAATACATTTAAATACTAATAAAACTATCTTTGTTGTATTTGTCTCCTATTTGTTTTCCTATTCATACTCAAACGATTTTCTTGTAATAATTATTCTAGCAACCAATATGGGTGCATTTGGCAACTGTAGTATATTTTGTAGGGTTCTATGTGGCCTAATGTAAAATTCATAACCTTGATGTCCAAAGTCTGATCCTAACTAGCGTTTTGTTCTTGGGATGTCCGTGAGATATTTGAAAGTTTTTAGTCTATTGCTGATGAAAGCAAGCAGTAAAGCAAATGAAATACTGTTGACATTGCTTTTAACCCTTGCAGGATTATCATCCATTTGAATCATGTCATCCAACTTCAGTGCCTTCAGCACTTTGATTATAAAATGGCTGAAAATATGGCAGATAAATGTATGAAAGTCGTAAATTGCCTTTTGAAGAGTCTACAAAGTGTTTTACCGCTGTCGCACAAATCTTTTTTCAAAATATTCGATACTAAAGTAACACCTATTCTATTGTACGGAGCTGAGCTCTGGGGTCTTGATAAAATGGAGTCAATTAAACGAGTTCATACATATGCGTGTAAACGTTATATGAATGCCCCTCAAAACTCAGCAAATTATTGCATACTTGGTGATTGTGGACGTTATCCTTTATTTATTTCAGCTTCTAAAAGGAGTATCAAATACTGGCTAAAGATACTCGATATGCCTGACCATAGATATGTTAAAAAATGTTATTTTATGCTGAAACATCTGGATGAAAATGGTTTTCATAACTGGGTTTCAAAACTTAGAAAACATCTTTTCCTTAACGGTTTTGGATACGTATGGGAGAACCAAAATGTTAGAAATACAAAACAATTTATTGCCTCTTATGAAATTAGATTAAGGGACCAGTTTATTCAAACATGGCATGAATATTGCAATATGGGTAGTAAACTTACCTTGTACTCTAAGTTCAAACCATATTTTGCTGTTGAAACATATTTGACAGTAGTAGATATTACAAAGTTTAGGAAATGCCTTTCAACATTTAGAATGTCTGGTCATGATCTTATGATCGAAAAGGGGCGCCATTTAGGCATAGAAAGAAACCTTAGATTGTGTCCTTTCTGCAACAATGTTATAGAATGTGAATTTCATTTTGTTTTATTATGTCCTCTTTATATAGACCTACGAAAAAGGTACATTGCAAAGAAATCTTATTTATTTCCAAATTTTAACAAATTTAATATCCTTATGTCTAATAAGGACGCAGTCATTATAAGAAATTTGGCTATGTATGTATATTATGCTACAGAAAAAAGGATTCAGGAGTTGGATAGAGTGGGACTTATGAATAAGCTTTGAACATGTATAATTTATAATTATGATTTATACACTCTCTCTTTGATACGTAACAACTATGACGTGTCTGTATCATAGTTGTTGAGAGCGTTGTGGCCAATGGAGAGTTCGTTTATTAGGAACGAATTCTACTTTGGGCACAACGTTATCAACTTATTATTTCAAACTGTAAAATGATACAGTATAACAGAAAGTTTGGTGAAAATCTTTGCATTCGTTCCATGGAACGAAACCTCGGCCTGTTATCAGGCAAGTTTACGTTTTATTGGAACGATGTCACCATAGTAGAGTTAAAGTGTACTTAAGTGTAAGTGTACTTAAGTGTAATAGCCATAACAACACATTATTATGCGCCGTATCAAATTTGTCATTAAATGTACTTTGTTTGTTTTAACATGTATGTATATGGGCCGGTGGCGTTAAGTACAATAAAAGAATTTGAATTTGAACATTCAAGTGACGTCTAAAATAGCAATGAGTGCTCGGACAAACGAGTGGTGGTCACCTGGTTTGGAAAGTCTACGACACACATAAGAATACTGTCATTTGTCAAAAACACCAAGTATGGGAATATTCATCATGGAGCATTTCTCAGTTCATATAAAAAGGTAATTTAAAGTACTTTTATGTTAATTGTCAATTATTCTATAACATACACAATTTGTGTGTACACAAACGTTAATATTACGTTTTTATATGTAAGTTTTCTATCTTAATAACAACTTCAGTGATCATATATATTACATATGTTTTGGGGATCATAATCTAAGGTCACTGACAAAATGCTTTAACTCTGGTTTTCATTTTGAGTAAACTTTTTTGGTACTTATAAAATCTTGGTTTAAGTTTTGCATGAAAGTTTCTTTCTCATTTAACTACTATAGGGAGTGGATTGAAACTTAACACATGGACTAAAGGTCATACTGTCAGGTAACTGACCAAGTGCAATAACTCATATATTTATTTGAAACAAATTATTTCAGTTCCTTTTTTTAGAAAATCTTAGTTTAAAAGCATACTAGCTTTTGTACCCACCATTTTAAACTTAATTATTTACATTTGAGTAACATCTAAAATTCCTAGGAGAGTGCTCTGATTAACGAGTAGCAATTACCTGGTTAGAAAAAATCACATTAAACACAAAGAAAAACTGTCACTCATCAAATATGACCGTTCAAAAATGGAGAGTTTCTCGGGGTTCATTGGTTCCAGAAGTTTCTCAGCTGAGAAGGATTAGCTCATAAAGAGCAACAAAAATCAGTCGTCCATGGGACAGGGGTGTGTTTCATCATCTGGGAGTAGGTTATAGTAAATATACTGTCATGATTTCGAGGCACCTATTGATTATTCAACCTTTTGGTATGTATTGAATGGTAATTATATGTTTTACTTGTTTTTTAAGAAAAAATGGAAGTGGGTAATGGTGAATCACCATAGGACCTTTACCTGGTTTTTGTTGGATGACGTCAGTCATCTAACAAGGCTATAATTCCGAAATCGTTTGGTGACCTTATTACAAAATGAACCGCCGTGGGAGGACCTGACATCTGAACTTGTCATATACTCGTCAATATTTTAAAAAGCTGATCATAATATACTGTAAGTTATGTATTTTTTATTCAAACTTTATAATTGAAAGATGATGGGTGGTCAATAATAAAGTTTTAGAGACACCATAATCGTATTTAATAGGAAATGGTATGCACTATTTTTTTCATTTTTTCCCTTGACCGAATATTGCTATTTTTAGGCCCATTAACAAGCCAAATAAGGAGGTCATGTGACATGAGTCGTCCGATCACATGGAAGAAAGTCCCGCCTCATTTCCATCTCACCGCTAGACAAGTGGGGAAAACCCTATGACGTTACTATCTAGGGGATCTAGAAACGAAAACGTGACTTGCAATCAGTCGGCTACTTAATTTCGTGATAAAACATGATAAATCATGTATCATTTTGATTGAAATTTCCCATCTCGGTCCCCAAAGTTTTAATCACTATCTTACTAAAGTGAGGTGCAATTGACATCGGCCCTTCTATCAGTTTTGAAAGAATTAGCCCCGAGTTATCCAGGTTTCCTGTTCGAAAATATGGGGAGCGATATTGACCTACATACCCATATTTCTCTCAGTGTAAATCGTGTTGGACGCCCGATCGTGTTTTCTTCGCATTGTCTTGGAAAGAGCATTGTTCCATATAAACGGTAAGTAAAATGATATTTCATTGATTTGCATGGATACTTTGGTTTTCATCATCGAAATCATTGTTAACTTTCTGTTTAAATGCGTTACGAAAATGACCGGAAGTTGTCGATAACCTGTCAATCATCAATGTTTGCTGCCATCTTTGTTTACCTCATACACGTTTGCAAATTAATCTAGGCTTCGGCATTCAAGACAAGATACTTGAAATGAATTCAGTCTTCGATACAATAAAGCATACCGTAATTCATTGTGTCACTCCGATGAGAAGGTATGAAGCTTGTACTAAATGTTTGTCTTGAATAATTTCGTTTAGGTCTAACGATTTCTTTTAGAAAAGAGCCATTGAACATTAAGAGGATAATCTTAGTCATTTCAATAAGTAAGAATATCTTTCACTGGGTCCCCTCTTTCACTAATCTTATTCTGCTTGTAAACATTACGCATTCTTGTAATAAGTAATGAGTCTACGATAAAGTACTCAATGTACTCATTGCTGCAAACATAAATCAAATATAACACTCAAGACTGAGTCCTGTACATTAATGGAAAAACAAACAAACAAACACAACCAAAACCAGGGGCCTATAGAATCCTAAGGATTAGATGTACACAATGTTCACATCCGGCTCAAAAAACTATATGAACTCTATGATATTGTCATAGCATTTGTAATGAGTACCTGTATTTCTCTTACTCAAAGGGAAGTGATCATTGAATCACAATCGTATCTACTCGGCAATCCCCGTAACAAGTCGGTAGATATACCTCGTAGGCAGTACATGAATACACAGAAATCCTGGGGTAATTCGCCTTATTTCCGGCGGAAAACGCAAAATGCAGACAGGCACTAAATATGTATTTAAATACACACAAATTGGTTATATGTCACAACTGAATGGTTTTTTTACCCTTTTCATTAAAGATGATCATATCAACACATCTTTGTTTCATATTTTGTCAATCGGCTCTTTTCGGCAATCCCCGGCTTGTGCCGGGGATTTCCGAGTAGATACGATTGCAAACGGACATGCCCTTCGTTGCTGATCTACTTTCAAAAATGGCTCCCCATTACCTCCGAGGTTATTTTAAGAAATGGCCGAGGTGTTCCGAATGCTTTGAATCACTCACCACAGAAAAAACCCCTGTTACAGACAGTGACCAAGTATCTTTCCTTTAAATGGTTTATTTTGTAAACAATGATCTTAATTTGAATTATTCATTGGTGGGTGTGGTTTTTTAAGGACTACCTCAAAGTGCCATGATAGTATTATATGGTAGTTATTTGGAATATGTAACGATTCGCCACAATAACGATTCGCCACTAACGATTCGCCACAGGTTCATATAACGATTCACCACAGAGTGATAACGATTCGCCACACATTAATAACGATTCGCCACAGATTATAAATATTGCATTGTAGTATATATTGTTGATTTCAATAAACAATCATTATTCAAATTGGAAATCTTTATTTTATTGTCATTCCTTGTTTATATAAGTAACAAACATTATTTGTATATACCGGTAGTCCATAGAAAAGTTGTCCCGTCATAGGTGTGAAAAATATCACAATTATCGATGGATTCGGTGTGGCTTTAATCATTGTACATTAAAGATTAGATAATACGACAGTATTAATCATGTTCCTTAATTAATAAATAAGTAGATGTTGATTGAATGTTTAAAGACTTTCATTTTACCAAGTTTGTTTACTCAAATGTAATTTACAGAACCATTTACACTCAGCATGGCATAGTTATATACACAGCTATGCATACTGAGGGTAAATGTTCAATACGTCATACTTTCCTGAAAATGTATAATTAATAGCATCATATTCAAACTGCGTATTAACTAACAAAGCACCCTATTAATGTAATGCATACAGAGCTTCATATAAAGGATTTGTTCATTATTATCTAAGCCAAATACAGCAGGCAAATCAATATCTAATAAACTTCGTACAAACACTTCATTTTGACCATAAAACCTGGTTAAAAAAGATGACACTTTTCTCATTCTGATATTTTCGTTTCAATATTTTTCATCAAAAGATTGCGTTCTGGAGAATAAAATTTGCACTCAGATATCAAATGTACTTTTATATCGGTGAAGTAAGCTTGGCAGTGTATGCACGGGCTTGATTTCCTCCTTATGTATTTTGGACTGGTTAAAATGTTAACAGAACTGATCGCATTGGCTATTTCTTGCTTTGTTGTGGCGTTCTTCCACAGCACTGACGGTCTCAATGTTCTGTGTGTATTTCTAAAACGGTAAAAATCACTCACTTAGAATTGTTTTTTCCCGTGATAGAGCATACGTATGTGCTACGGATCTTGAAATGATTTTCTTCGAAGATTTCGGGGAGAAATCTGTTTTGGTCTTTGTACTGTTTTGAAATGAATAGATGAAGTCTGAAAGTAAATAACTCCTTGGAAAGATTCTCCGATGGCATGGAACACAGAGTTTGTAGGAAAGACAGTTTCCGCTTGTCGATATCAGCTTCCAATGGAAGCCAACCTAATAATCCCAATGCCATGTCGGTCCTAGTTCCTGTTGGCAAACATTGACGTCTTTTCGCACAGAGCCGCCACATCTTTTCAATTCCAAGCAGGTCTACGGCGGAAATGCTGTGCCATAACTCACAACCCTAGAGTGCGGACGAAATCGCGATTGATTTGCATAGGGAGCTTTTCACTATATTGGGTTGATGCTTTCTTGTTCACTTATATAGGTGCTTTAAAAAAGTAACTCCATTGAATAGATATTAAGTTTCATGTTTCGTGTGTGATTGTATATTTGATAAAGTAAAAAAAATTACATTGTTCATTATTGTTTTCCTTGTAGTTAAATATTATCTCATAATAGACTGTTTTACCTTAATCCGTACCTGTTATTATAAAATACAACAACAGTTAAATTCGGTTGGGCTATTATCATTAAATAGTGTTGCACAATCATCGCCGTTTTCAAGTTCAACACATTTTAGTTTTATAACTGTTTCATAATTAAATCATAACTAAAGGACGACCCGTTAATTTGCCGTTAATTAGAACATTTCAAAACTGTGGCGAATCGTTATTGGTTTGTGGCGAACCGTTAATTGGCTTGTGGCGAATCGTTATCATTTGTGGCGAGTCGTTATTGTGGTGAGTCGTTATTGTGGTGAGTCGTTATTGTGGCGAATCGTTACATTACCGTTATTTGATATTAACAATTGTTGTCGCCAAATCGAAGATAATTTTAAATTTCTTAACTTGCTGAAATCTGGTAATTTTGTTAATCCCAAAGATGATCAGACAAACGTGACAGCTCACTTCACGTTATTTAACGAAAGCATGCTCACTTCACGTTATTTAACGAAAGCACAGGGTTTAAGCACCTGATAAGTAAAGATATGGTAAATAGTCTTTGGTTTAGTGACAAGGATTGTCAATACCAATTTTTTGACGTTTGTAACTCCAAATAGACACATTGCTGAGAGAGTATCTTTAACAGCTTAGTAAGTGGTTTCAGTGGAAACTGTGTTACTTGAGTTCAATCCACACTGTTGCAGCTGGGTTTGGGGGAGGTTAAAACATTTAAAAGACTGCAGAAAAATGAGATGGGCTATGCCTTTTTTGTCTTAATTGCTTGAAGGTTTATCAATCAAATATAAATGTTCTCAGTAGTATTTTATGCTTTCTTATGCAAATCACCATGAAAAAATTTATTTCTCTGTTTTAAATTGCACATACCTGATTATACTGATAAAAGTTTGTCTATTTTATAGGGTGCTATGTTTGAAACTAAGTGCATTTTTCCAATGTAACAAATGTTTAGTCCTTATAGCAGATTTTTTTTTACATCACAGATAAAAAGCATAGTTTTCTGGAAGATGAAGGGGTCATTCAATACCAGAGTGTATAGTGAAACTAACAGAAACCATGACTTACAGTGAGTAAACAGTGAAGGCAGTATGATGCACCACTAATCCACTTCTATTTACAGTTGGATTGGAGAAACAGATGCAGAGGTATATTGAAATCCATTTAATATTTTGATTGCATGACCTGCAAATATTTGTCCTGTCTGTTATAAAATAATGTAAGTTATTTCAGCTTCAAAGCGTGAAAAAAAGCAAAACTCAAAGAGGCAATATAAACAATTCTTAAAGAAACTGATCACTCATTCTCACAAAGTGGTGACCAATGCTGTCATATTGCATTCATGCAATATAAGGGAGATATACATTCACATATATGTAAAAAAAAAATGCTATGGTGGCGTTTGAAAGTTGCATGGAAAAATGCCTGTCCTGGTATAATATGTCCTGATTTAGGTATGTATGGACAAAAATAAACCATTTTCTGGCAACAAAATAATGTGTTAATATGAAGACAGGTATCCATTGAATATGCGAATCTCAATTTCTTTTAAACAAAGTAAAATTTTAGATTAACCATCATGACTTATTCATGTTTTCAATCTGCCAATCATTTACAAATCATACACCAAACAGCCACCTAGGTACAGCCGAAGTATTATTTATTTATCTCTATATTCATATGGTTAGTTACCTAACTAGTTCCCTAGCTGTAGTATAACTTATATTTCTTTTCTTAACATTTTCAGATGTTAAGCTAACCTAACTGGTTCTCTACCTAGTTGTAGTATAACTTATGTTCCATTACTGTAGTATAACTTATCTTTATCTTTCCTACATTTTCAGATGGTAAGCTTATCCAATTGGTTCCCTACATAGCTGTAGTATAACTTATCTTTATCTTTATCTTTCTAACATTTCAGATGGTAAGCTTACCCAACTGGTTCCCCAAGCCACTTAGCAAGGCCTCTGGTATGGAGGTAGCCAGACTGTCATTCCTGGGACCCATGTATGCCTGGAGTGTATTTGCCGAGGACAATGTGAGTTTCAATTTTATTTTTTCTTGATGAAAATGAAAATTAAGTTTAATTGGATTTCCCCTCCTTATACACTGTGATATGACTGAGACGTTGTTGAGAAAGCGTTGAGCCCATATGAATATATTAAGGGTTCATGCGAGACTATAGAAATTGCTTCATGTTTATTAAGCACTTTCTATAGGAATGCTTTGAACCATTGATGTTCTGCATTGTTATGTAACATAAGAATCACGTCCATAATCCTTCACTCTATGATACCTCACTTTGTGGTATCTGTTGCAAAACACCTTTGAAACCATTGAGTCAAAAGTATAAGCTGATTCTAACGATTGCTCTCAAATCATTAAGAATATATTTGTTTCTTGCCTTTTTCGGCTAATGTGATTATTTTAGCATGTAAAGAAAATTAAAAGATTTACTTAAATCAAGAACCTTTATGTTTAAAAAGACTGCAAGTCATGCTTAGATATTCAACAGACACTTTCTATGTGGCTTGCATCGCAAGGTGGAATATAGCATGCTGGAATTATATTCCGTGTTTATTTGATATTTAATGTGGTTGATGAATTATAGATTGTCCATAGTAAAGGGGAAAAGGATAAATTTGATAACATATATAGTTCCATAGAAGTGGTGGTGACTCCAAAATTGAGCTCTGATGTCATTAACAATCAATGATGTTAAACACCTATGCTGTTGGTATTTATATCAGATAATTTCTGTTTCAGACGAAGGTTGTAGAGAAGCATTTTACATGCCTTTCCCACCAATTAACCCCAGACAATGTCAGTCTGGTGTACCAGTCGCTACAGCATAGAATGCAGTACCACAGGGTAAGCATGTTTTACCCTCAGATCTATATCGGACTTAGCATATAGTGTAATGCAAAATGGTTGATACAATGTATGTCCTATCACAACGACTAAGATATGACTTAGGATATGTTCTTTTTTTTTTTTACCAATTCTCTCATATGGATTTCAATTTAGATACAAATGAAGTATAGAGCCATAACAATGAAAATGAGTGAGAAAAAAATCTTTAAAATATAAACTATTTTGAAAAAAGGAGAAATTTGACTTATGAGGAATTTATCCTTTTGATTTTAATTATCACGATTGTGAGTAAATGTGGGATGTTTTGAATCAAGCTGTTATCACCTAATACAAAGAAATACAAGTAAAACGTTGCTGCTGGAAGCAGCAAAGTTGGAAGCACTGCGAAAAGGAAAACGGTTTGTTGGAAGGATATAAGTAATGAAATGTCATGCAGCGGTATTTTGGGTTTATGGTAGATGGATATTGAAATAAAAGACAAAGTTAAATATAACAAGGATATTTTTATTGAAGAAATGTTACTTTATAAAATAAAGAATAAAGAAAAAATGAAGATTGGAATTATAACTTGGCAAGTTCGCAATTATAAGAAATTTTTAGTTAGATATGCACCAACTAATTATAATGGAGTCTATTAAAGGTCATATGTACAGGTTGGGTTTATTTCATAAAATTAAAATATGAAGTAAAAGAATCACATTGAAATTATTTGCATCATTTTAGCATAACGCATTACGTCATAAATCACCGTCATAGCGCACCGATTTATAAAAGTTCGTATGACTTACTTCCCTTTGCATTGACGTCACTTGTGATCCACTGAATGCGCCATGTGAAGGGTGTGAAGAGCGATCGCTGGTTAGAATTGGTGTTTTTCTTCAAATAAACGATCCTAAAGTCATTGTTTGGATTGACAGCGCATTTTCTTTATTGAATATGATTCATTTTATAAGAATATCAATTTGAAAAAAGATAAATTAATAACTTAACCTGTGCATTTGCATGGATTTGTCAATGCGTAAACCTGTTCATCAATCTCCCATGCAGAGTTATCGTCCCCCGGATACTACCTCTGCAACGGGCTCACGCCATCTTTGCCACGAATCGTGGCAAACTCTGTAATATTGCGATCCAAACTGTTATATGCATACAATTAAGTAAAGCACTATATGAATAAGTCGAAACCACCTTTAAGTCATCCATACAGTAGAAATTGAACATGTGTTTCACCGAATTTTGTTAGAACTATTTTAAAGCCTTTTTACATTGTTGAAAATCAATCCGCTGAATGTTTACATCTTTGGTCTCCCGCTCGATATATAATAAATCTTGTTTATCGCACAGTTTGGATACCAGTGATGTAAACAAAAACGATGGAACGATGTCTTCACTTCACTACTGTGTTTTTAAAGATTCTGCCACTTGCAAAGATTAACATCAAAATACGTGATATCATTGTCTTTGGAAAAAGGCAAAAGCTTCTTAAATGGCACATTCTAATCATCTGAATGGGCGCAGATCTCTTCAAATCGATGTTCTGAAAACTTCAAAGAATGCAAGATATCGATGAGTTGGTGCTTTTAAAAAAATTCTTCCAAATAACCCCCAAATAAGCTTCACGTGTTATGAAAGGAGATCTGAATGAGTTAAAAAAGAGTTGCAGAGGAGACACAAGTTGAAGGATGTCAGTGTTTGAAACAAAATGGATATTTGGATGATGTGTTCATGGTTTGTGGGGCCACAGGAAAGGCATGAGCATAGAGACAAAGATGAGAGGAAAGAACTATGTTGAATAAACTGCAAGTACTTTTTTCTTACTATGCTTGTGTTTTATTGTATATAATTCATGGTTTACCAGTAACTTTATGATGTATGTATGCTCATACTTTGTGCAAAAGAATAGACAAACCATTAATGATTCCGGAGAAATAAGAAAGATGTACATCCTTGGTTCTCCCCTCTATAAAACTACCACAGCTGTTAATCTTCGTGGGGGGTAGGGCTGTGGGGGGGGGGCGAGGATGACGGGGAGTGAGGATGCGGTTATTTCAACACGGGTCGATGGGTCAAGGCAAATTTATGCTTGATTTAGTGCACTTTGGGGCATTTTAGTAAAGTGGTAAAACCTCCAACAATAGTGAGAAAAGCATTGGAATAAAAATAAAAAATGACTGACAGATTGTCAAGTTAAATCAAATCCTTTTATCAAACTGATTTCTACCCTTTTCAACGTAAAACATGTTATCTTTAGTTGCTTACTATTTGGATAATTTTCACTATTCATATCTGAGAGAATTGGTCGATGCTTCTGTTAATTGTAATTTGAACATAATGTAGCATTTAGTCTATCAATTTAGATGTCCTTATATTTTCTCACAATCCTCTTTCTGAACCAATGAATGCACATACTTAACCATGTCAACAATCTTAAAAAGGGACAAGAGACTGATAAAACATTTCATATTTGATTCATTCAATGCAGAAAAAGAATTTCATTGATTACCATGATATAAATTTTTAATAAGAAGAGGGACTCAATTAGAAAGAGGGCCTTTAGCATAAATCTTTTGGACGAAAGAGTAAGTTGATAATGATAACCAGATTTTTCTTTAATCGAAATGCTTTCAAAAGCATGAAAATGGGTCACATTTTTGAAGCATTGTTTAACAATGATTTATTAAGTTATAACAGTTATAACTTAATAAATCATGAATTGTAGGTATTTTCAGAATATTTGGATGAACTGTACAATGAGCAAGTTTAATTAGATATTATTAACCTCTCTTATGGCAAAAATGATAGAAAGAATTGATAATTGATAGGGTTAAAGGTGGCCAGTAATATGATTCTTTTATTTTATAGGATGGTCTAAGGTACATATTCTGTAGATATTTGTTAAATGAGGAGTAACAATTAACGATTAACAAGTTTTCATTTCAGATTTTCACTTTAATTCTTCATATGATTTGAATTTTACATACAGATATCAGCTATAGTTGAATGAACAATACTCATGCTTTGCATCAAAATTCATCATAGTTTTTATAACTACTAAGCAATGTCAAAACAATTATGACAACAGTTTATTTCTTAAGTTTCTTTCATAAATACTTATAACAAATTCACAATAAGTGACTAAATGATGAATGCAGGGAGCATCCCCAGATATGGTTATAATTGCTTCTTAGTTTTCAAACAGTTGCTTGTTAATAGGAACTTAAATGACAGATTGTAAGAGTTTCTTTTATAATTCAAATGTTCTCTATGAATAATATTTTAAGACAAAAATAAACATGTATTTATAATTATCATTAAAGCATACAACAATCAAAATCTTTAAAAGACAAGTTCTCATCATGAGAATATTACTGTTTAATGATATGATGATGAAATATTGAATAAACAAATAAGCTGAACTGTTGTTTGTTAAAAACATTGTCTAGTTGATACATAATGGTTTGCATTCATTACATTTCAAGGAAGATGATGTCAAAACAGTGTTCATAAAAGTTGACAGACTTTCAACCATAAATATTATTTGCTGTATAAAATGGAAAAGTAATGAAAGCAAAATTACTCAACCAAATACAGTTTCACCTGAGGATCACCAAATAAATAGAAACAGTGTCCATCATGTGCATTATCAAAGTATGATTGAAGAATATGGTGTAGGTGAAGAGATAAGATAGGATCTTTCTCATCAGTAAAACTAGGTAATGAAAAGCTGAGTTTGATCTGAATAAAATAACGCTTGGATCTGTTTGATGAGTTAGATCTGGTTGATAATGCATTTGTTCATTCTAATGTCTCAAATGAGTACCCACAACATAGGATTTAAAGAATCGATAATTGCAGAATATGCCTTTTATCTGGACATCTGCTTCACCCATTCCTCCATGTAAAATTATTGACTTGATTAATTTGAAAGCAAAAGCAGATGTTAGAAAATGTTTTTAAAGCAACTAACTCAGAGAGTTGTGTTTTGGGTGAAATAAACATTAATATTTTGATATGAAAAGGACAATCTCACAAATTGGGATCTTTAACTTTTCAGAAAAAATTGTCTTCTACAATTCAAATGACAACATATTTTCTAAAGTAATATAAGACTAGATTATTGACAGCTTTCTAACCAGCATATCATAATTTTTTAGAAAAGATAAAAATCATTTTATTTTGCAGATATAACAAACCATTTAAACTGGTGTTTCTCTAAACAACAATCTAAACTTTAAAGACATTTAACCATTTTGTTGCAGACTACTCTGGAAACATTGTGGCAGAGACATAGATAACTGTTATCTATGTCTCTGATTTTGGGAAAAGGGGAAATTGCTCTTATCGAGCAATATCCACTTTTCAATAATGTTTTCTGCCTTATCAGAAGATTATTTTCAATATCATCACAATTTCAACTTTTGAAATGTTGCCTGCAAACTCTTTCAATTTGGGACAGTCGAAAATTTAGCGTTAAAAAATATAAAAGGGTTAATCCTTTCCCAAACAATAACGACACTTGACCACTTTGTTGCAGACGACTTTAGAAAACATTTTCGGAAAAGGAGAAATTGCTCGTAAGAAGCAATTTTTCCTTTTCCCAAAAGGTTTTCTGCACTTTCTGAAGAATATTTTTCAATTTCATTACATTTTGAAATGTCGTCTGCAAACTCTTTCAATTTGAAACAGTCAAAAATTTGTTGTTTGGGTAAGGGTTAAACGGTTTGCATTATCAACAAGATAAGGGTCAAACGGTTTGCATTATCAACAATATAAGGGTCCGACAATATACACTGGAAATGTTCTTTATAAACTTTTGCTAAACAGTTAATTGGGCGACAGTGGCACAGTGGTAGAGCGTCGGACTACTGTACCGAGGGTCCTGGGTTTGAATCCTGTGAGGCAGGGTGAAAACTGCAGGAACTAACCCACAAACCAGCGCAATAACTGGTGTATTGGCCAGGAAGCAGTCATGGAGAGTGACACGATGGGCTTTATTAAGCCTCCTTCACAAATGTGAAACTAATTATGTAAACAAACAAACAAACAAACAAACAAACAAACAAGAATGGTATTGGAAAGCTGTCAATAATCTAGTCTTCTGTTACTTTAGAAATTTATATTTTCATTTTATTGAAAGAAAACTTCTTATCATAATTGTTAAAATCACAACATGTGAGATGTCCGTATTTTCAAGGTCTGAACTGACTGTTCAGGAAGATCTAAACACGAAATGAAGAGGAATGGTTCTATTTGTTAAGAAGGTCGCCAATAATCTTGATTCATTGGATTTTCTTGAGAACTTTTCATTCTGACTGACGACTCATTTGTTTAACTACGTGGAGGTTTGATTTGTCTTGGAGAATGTATTTTCTAGCTGTCATTCACTTTGTTTTGATCGAGGGGTGGGTTTTGAGCCGTATGGAGCGTCGCCTCTATTCTACTCAATAAGCTATTACGCTACAAATGTAAGCTACGTTGTGTGTAAATAAATGTCTTTATTTTATTTTAACTGTCCTATCTTATCTATCTTTATATTGTGAAACGACTAAAGAGACTTTCGTCTAACTTCTTAATTGATCTGCACCCAATTGTTAAATTTTAACCATTTTGGTTAGCTAACTAATCTGGTTAACCCGTTTGTATAACAGTATTTAACCAAGTGGTTAGCTAACCAAACTGGTTAGAGTTAACCACAAGTTATTTTTACCAATATATCCCATAATGCAACAAAATAACTCAAAAATCTTTCACCGCTTCACTTCTTTTAATTCGTTTACTTCATTGAACACGAAGTTACAACCCAAAAAGAAAGCATAATTGGTTATGAAACAAAGATAAGTTGCACTATGTAAGAAATTAAGCTTGCGGTGAGCATGTATTCCAAGTAAATGGAGATTCCAATTTTCGGTCTATGTTGACATGCATGAATGGTGACGAAACTATCCGTGGACGCAATATGGGAAAAAGAAGCCTGGGATTATAACACAAAGAGTTTTAGAATTAATTCATACAAATCTAAAGCATATGTAAAGATGCATGGAGAAACTCTTGAATTCCTATGTCATTTGAAATAAAGACAGAAATGTCGTCATCTTTCGTCGACTAAACTCTTCCCGAACCGCCGTTGTATCTTAATCTAGGCTTAAAGAGTTGAGTTCGCTATTTTAAAGATAGTTTTAACATTAAACACTGGACAAATTGTTGTACAATGTTAGAAACAAAATAAAGCAATATCTATTTTAAGATATTCAAGTGAATAACTTTTATACAAAACATATTAAAGGCGATTTATCCCATTCTTCGCCATAGTTTATTTGGAACCATCGATAAAAGTATAATTGTTTACATCCTACCAAGGCAACGTCCAATCGCATCACACTTTAAATGTACATGTGTATTTGAGGTACCACACGGGGAATATTGATTTATTTGTAACACTCTTGAAAGAATGCGATCTCTTTTCGTCTAGATATTGGAACAATGTCCAAGGATTTTGTTGTTCACAGACAAAAATATCCCGTGATTTTAAAAGACAAACACATTTGAATAGTTTGTAAGAGCGAGCACACATGTTAACATGTATACGTTTGATTAATGTGTTAGAATAATAGCATATTTTACTAGTACATGTGTCTTACTGCCCAAATTAAAATTGATATTATTAGCTTGGTATTGTGTGTTACGCACACATGATTGCGCGAAGTTATTGTGGTGGAAAATATGCATATTATGACAGTTTTCCCAAGTCAAATTAGATCTCAAATAACTTAAATAACTGCAGCCTCTCATCTTTTGTCAGTCCTGGCATTAAAATTGTGTATATCATTGTAAGATTGGTTCAAGAAAAGCTATTATCTATGCGTTTTCTAAATTGGTTAAGTTAACCAAAAAGTTAACCGACCTCAGGACCAGGGTTAACTTTAACCAGAAAATCGACGTTGGTTAACTTTGACCAACGTTTGTACAAGAGCTAACCGACATTTTAACCAGAAATTCACAGTTAACCAGGATTTAACCAATTGGTTAAGTTTAACCAACGTTTATACAATTGGGTGCAGCTGAGCGTTAGTTTGGAGCTCGCTTTTTGCAAGCCGCTAGATGCAGTATACTACTACACCTCAGTTTCGACCACGTGACCATGTCGGAAAAGCGGTACTATTTTCTGAGCCCGTCACAGAGATAAATGTGGGAGCGTAGCGGGAACCAATTTACTCTGGTAGAGATTGCCTGTTCATATGAAAGGAACGGCTTGAAATTTGGACGATTTTCCTTGAAATAAATGATTCTTAAGTCATTGTTTGGATTGACAGTGAATTTTCTATACTGAATATTTTTCATATAATAAGAATATCCATTTGAAAAAAATAAATTAGTGACTTAACGCGTGAATTTACAAGGATATGTCAATGCGTTCATATGAAAGGAACAGCTTGAAATTGGGACGATTTTCCTCGAAATAGCAATCCTAAAGTCAATGTTTGGATTGACAGTGCATTTTCTTTATTGAATATGTTTCATATTATAAGAATATTCTTCTGAAAAAAAGAGTAAGTGACGTAACGCGTAAATTTGAAAGGATTTGTAAATGTTTTCATATGTAAGAATCGGCTTGAAATTTTGACGATATTTGTGAAAACAGCTATTTTTATTAATATTTGTTGTAAAAAAAACACGAGTACTTTTCGTCAATGATCGTGTATTTGCATTAAGGTTTTAATTGAGTAGTAAACAAAGACATAGATCTGAATAAATGAATTGTCTTAAAACCGTACATCGTATAACTATTGACTGTCAAATTCACCCTTCATTGTCTTATCAATACATGAAATGAAACGGGAGAAGATCATAAATTGTGTACAAACAAACCGTATTATAACCCAACTTACTTTTGATACGAAGGTTATCCTTTAACTCACATTTTCACCACACATCCAAATTTCAAAACTAAACACTGGCACATTCAAGAGTATTTGTTAAAATCATCCGGCAACTTTCCAGTAACTCCGACCCAAGTAATAGGTCTATGATTTCGAATTTGTTTCCGATGTCGTCTTTCTAGATCAACTGTTTTGACTTAAGAATAATTCTTCATATTCACTTTACATTTATGTTCGTTTTCTCTCGTGTAAGTAGCCTTGACATATTGAGCATTTAATTTTCGGACAGGTTTAATAATTAACAGCTAAAACAAAAAAATTGTCATTGTTTATTTTACTAACAACCTTAAATAAACATATTTGGATTTGTTTTTTATGATTTTGGAATTTAAATATCAATTTGACAAAACTTGATTTTGATGTCAAAACGTTTTTTTGTTGAAAACATAGAGTTAATACCGTTTTGGTGAATACTGATTATCATATACTTATTGAAGTGTCAAACTATTCTAATAGAAAAGACAACATGTTCACTTCTTTGAATATCATAACGACAAAGTATCAGACGTAAGTCACATTGAGAGATAAATATGTCCGGACACCATATCAATCCAAACATCCTGTGAGAGTTTGGTCTTAATTTGTTATATCTTTACAATGGATTTTTTAAATAAATTTAATTGTCGCGCATTGAAAGTGTGAGATTTGCCACTTGTTATTTCATGTCTGGAATAGCAGAACGTGTTAGACCTGTTAATTAACAACAGAGATATTTAAGAGATTAACGCCAGAGGCTATCTTTCGCCTAAACAATAAAGGACTTAAGACTTGAAACGTACTGTGCAAATGTGGCAGATTGGTGTTAATTTGCATAACGACCCTTAATCCTTGTAATGTCCGATGTTTGTTGATTGACTCTTTGTATGTGAGGTAAACTGACAATAATCAATTAAATTGTAAACAAAGAGATTATGTTCAAATGTATAAATTATATATTTAGTGATCTATATAATCTATATAAATTTGTAAGAATCATGTTTGAACACCTGCATTTCAGTGTGACATACGTCATTTAAACCAATATTACCAATTGCAAACAAATGAGGTGTGTGATTTAAATAATTCCGAAAAGCAGACGCTTAAGTTAAGATCGAACCCATTATCATTTACGTTGATGAGTTCAGAGACAGTTTGCGGATATCAAATATTCATTATTTTGAATTTTCATTCAAAGACAACGGCAGATAAAAGAAACTTGCTTGTTTTAATCGGTTTGTTATCATAGCAATCAACGTACATTTTTCATTTTGTCTCATTTATGTAAAATTGCAACGTTTCTACGATTATGTTAAAACATAAAACAAGTTTTACAAATAAGAACAAGATGCATTTAAGTGTTTAAAACCCAAAGACATGGCAATACAATAACTTATGATGTTGGATGAAATTAACATATTCTTGCAACCTTTTGAATTCTTACGTAATATAATCGTAAAGCAGCCTAATTAAGTATTCCTGACTAAGTATGTAGCATAGTTAATCTATTCCAAACAAAACTAGCTTGGCGAGTAAGAGAGTCATTCAAGGAAATTAACTTTCAAAAAAGGTGTAATCAACGTGATTTATCCTTTTCTTGAATTTATCTACATTTACACAGTGCACATTCTATATAAAGATCTAGCAAGACTACACGAGGCTCTAACACCCCAAACTAACAGTCAGGAATTGTTTTAATCACAAACATCAGTTCAGGGAAATATAACGGTTACTCAATAAGTAGAATGAATTTGAAGCGTCTTCACCTGTATAAATTACTTTGAATTGAGTCCGATCACTTAAAGATCAATAAAATCAATTCTCTGGAAACGCCTAACAATGCGTAAACTTGCCGTCTTCGAAGTGAAAGTAACACAGCCTACTGTTCTTGTTTGGGGAATATATATATTGCTTATTTGTAAAGTAAACACGGTCCAGTTTACTTATCGAAACTTTTTGCAGCTTTTATGTTCGTCGGAAAACGTGAGAAACTCGCATCCCTGCGACCAAAAGCAGAATAACACCAGAAGACCTGTCAAAATACCATATTCGATATCCAATTTAAGTTTCCCAAAACACAATTCAACACTTAAAATGTCCGAAATTTGTGCAAAAACACCGTCGTTACTGAGAACTAGATTCTTCTTACTGGTAGTTCATATGACTTTGAAGCACAAATGACGTCACAACAAGGGAGATAAGTCATTCACAAAAATCGATAAAGGTGAATAAAAGTAGTCAAAAACAACATTTTTCGCTTCTGTATGAGAAAAAAATCATTACCTCCGTCATAACGAAACCATAACCTAATTCAAAAACAATAATTAAAGAAAATTTTGTTTGTCGGGAAATATGACCTTTAAACCATCTGAAAATAAGTTTGACTTAAAAAATATAAAAAAATATTAAAACATTAAAGAAAGATATTAAAATGGAACTTGCAAGACTTTCTACCAGCAAACTGTATGCACAAGTGCAATTTATGAACTTTGACCTCAATAACTTGCAAAAGTCCCACATGCCAGAATGTAAATAATGAAATAGTTCTAAACAAAAACAACAACAATAATGAAATAGTATGTTCATGTGAAACATATCAAAAAAGAAATTGTGGAGACTTGATGTGAAGAAACCAAACCTTTGATGTAAGCCGAAAGAGATTACAGTGTACAAGCACATTTTTAAACAACATGATGGGAAAGTGTTCTTATACTTAGTTGTTCATGTAATACATCACATATGATATTGAATGAAGAAATTCAGGTGAACGTACATGTGGATTTAAAGGCACGAAGTACAATATAAAATAAGAGCCAGCTGTGAGGAACACCATGTGAAAGATATATTTTACATGATTGCTGTATACACAGTTGTTCATGCTATATGTTACACAAGATGTTGCGTAATGAAATTCAGCTGTATAAATGCAAAAAGGCTTTAAGATCACACCATTTAACTTGAATAAGGCATTACATGAAATGGGGTCTATAACGATATGGGAACACAACCTATAAAAATTAAGTGTTTATACAGCTGTGAGGAACACCATTGGAAAGATATGTTTTACATGATTGCTGTATACACAGTTGTTCATGCTATATGTTACACACGATGTTGCGTAATGAAATTCAGCTGTATAAATGCAATGGAACTATTATGGCTGAGGTAACATTGTAATAATGAAATGGTTCTAATAAACAAGAGTGTTCTAAGGAACACATGTGTCACCAAATAGCAAATACCAAAAAGGGACATAACTCTGTAAATACAAATGGCAGAGTAACGATTCTTGTGTCAGTCACTTTTAATTATTGAGCTGTATATGTGGTCCAAGTTTGGAGTGAATGCCTTGAAGGAAAAAAAAGTTATAGCCAAAATTACAAAAGTGTGACGGACATGGACAGACAGACAGACGACGGAGAAGTGATCCCTAAGTGTCTACCATGCTATGCAGGCGACACAAAAATAACAACAAAAATGAAATGGTATGTACATGTGAAACATATGAAAAAAGAAATTGTGGCAACTTGATGTGAAGAAACCTTTGACGTTAGCCGAAATAACTACAGTGTACAAACACAGTTGTGGACTACATGATGGGAAAGTGTACTTTCACATGAATGTTGTGTACTTAGTTGTTCATGTAGAACATCATATATGATGTTGAATGAAGAAATTCAGGTGAATGTACATGTGGTTTTAAAGGCATGAAGATCACAAGTTTACACATAAAATGTTGATGAAATAGTTGAAACATAAAATGTTGAAATAGGACTAGAATTATAAAAATAGAAAGACAATTGGTATGTACAGGTATACAATACAAAATAAGAGCCAGCTGTGAGGAACACCATGGGAAAGATATGTTTTACATGATTGCTGTATACACAGCTGTTCATGCTATATGTTACACAAGATGTTGAGTAATGAAATTCAGCTGTATAAATGCAAAAAGGCTTTAAGATCACACCATTTAACTTGAATAAGGCATTACATGAAATGGGGTCTATAACGATATGGGAACACAACCTATAAAAATTAAGTGTTAATACAGCTGTGAGGAACACCATGTGAAAGATATATTTTACATGATTGCTGTATACACAGTTGTTCATGCTATATGTTACACATGTTGAGTAATGAAATTCAGCTGTATAAATGCAAAAAGGCTTTAAGATTACACCATTTAACTTGAATAAGGCATTACATGAATTAATGAATTGGGTTTATAATGATATGGCAACAAAACTTTCAGCTGTTTAAATGCAATGGAACTATTATGGCTGAGGTAACATTGTAAATAATGAAATGGTTTTAATAAAAAACAACAACAAAAATGAAAAAGTATGTACATGTAAAACATATGAAAAAAAATTGTAGCAACTTGATGTGAAGAAACCTTTGATGTTAGCCGAAATAACTACAGTGTACAAACACAGTTGTGGACAACATGATGGGAAAGTGTACTTTCACATGAATGTTGTATACTTAGTTGTTCATGTAGAACATCATATATGATGTTGAATGAAGAAATTCAGGTGAATGTACGTGTGGTTTTAAAGGCATGAAAATCACAAGATTACACATAAAAGGTTGATGAAAGGTTTGAAACATAAAATGTTGAAATAGGACCAGGCTTACAAAAAACGAAAGACAATTGGTATGTACATGTATACAATATAAAATAAGAGCATTACGAAGCAGAACAATAGGACCCAAAAGCTATTTGCAGTCACAAGCTTTATACCCAATGTGGATGTATTTTTATATGAAAGGCTTAGGGATGACCAAACAAATCTTTTAATTGTCTGTTGTAATCACAACTACCAGTTTGGTTACATTTCTGTCAGTTTTGGTTAAAAGCTATTGTAACCTGCAAGTATCATCTTGAAATTGCTGGGTATATGAACAAGTTGTCGGTTTATTTCCAAAAGGACGCAACTTGGGTTGTAACAAGCTGAAGTAACATCCTTTCGAAACTAAACCGATAAAATATACTGTGGTGTAATTCGTTGAAATGTGGTATTGAAATAGTTTTTGAGCAACATTCTTGGTCAAGATATTTTTTACATGAATAGTGGACATAGTTGTCTATCAAGTATGTTACACATGTATGTAATGAACCATGATTTAGCTTTTGCTATGTATTTTAGCATAGCATACTTTGACTGTTGAGAACATTGTGGTAAAAGGAAAAAATCATAAAGAATTAATTTCTACTACAATATTTTCAACGTAACAAAGAGCTGTTTTTCAGGAGTACCATAATATTTTGGGAATACAACATCGGTTGTGATTGAATTTATGATCCCATTACTTCCTGGATATGAATTTAAAGACATCTGCAGTAAATGAATTTAGAAAACATTGTGACAAAATAAGTAGTTGCTTGTGACAAGCAATTTTTCCTTTTCTCACAATGTTTTGTACTCATTGTTTTAAACAAAAATGGCATATGTTGTACCTTACAGGTATTGTTTGCTAAAGCTTTTAATATGGAACCATCACAAATTTTGGTAGGGAGTAATGGGTTAATTGATATGCATCACAGCATTAACTCACTCTTGATCTTGTCTACGTTTTGAAGACACCACCTGCAAATTTCCATTGCAAAACGTGCCATGTCCATTTATTGGCAGTTGTTCCGAAAGGAAGGCAGTGAGCTCTGCACTAGTTTTGAATGTTTCTAAACTTGGCATCTCCGTCAATTTTTGTAAATCTGGCAGAAAAAGGGTATGTCGTGATACGCTGGTACCTCTTAAAACCAATATAACAGCATTGCAATAATAATATTTTTTGGTGTAAAAGGTCTTGCTGCAACGTTCGCACTTTTCTTCTGTTAATTTCTTGTTACGGCAGGCTGAAATGTAAAGGGAACTATTGTTAGCTTCTAGGTATTCAGAGGCACATATGTGTTGCTTTTTAGTTGTTTGATAGTTGAGACAAAACTCTTTTAATACGGATGCTGGAGTTATCCTTTTTGTGTCAGTCAGTTTTCATTATTAAAATTTACTTTTCAACAAACAAGAAAAAAGTAAGGCTAAAAAATGCATGTACATAAAAAGGGGAATAACTTTTAAAATACAGATGCTAAAGTAATGGTTTTTGCGACTATCATTTCCAATTATTTAACATAAATGTGGACCAAGTTTAAAGGCAATCCCATTAAGGGAAAATAAGCTCTGGCCAAAATTAGAAAAAAGTCAAACCATAAGCTGCCACCATAATGATGCATTAATTGTGTACATGTACTATTAGACAGGTGACACCCTAGTTACAGAGAGTAGACATGTAAAAAGCGTAAGTAGGAGTTTTTGCATGTTTAGCCACTTGTATTTAGCTGTTATCTAATTCTACAGTTGTCCATACATTGTTTGAGAGTGGCTGCTGAAGGCAGGTTTAACTTTACCAAAATATGGCACAATTTTGTATGCTGGCCAGATGCTGGACTTACGGTTTTTGTGTCAGTCACTTTCATGAATTTAATTGTAGATGTGGACCAAGTCTTAAGTCAATTACGTTAATGAAAAGTAAGTTATGGTCCATAAAACAAAATACAGAGTTTTGCAAAGCGGCACAACATGTGCTCAAATGGCAATAATCAAGGGCACATAACTCCCTATAACTGAACTGATCTGGGGAAACTTGTCATAGACAACTACATGTGATGGTAATCATTTGTGTGAGGTTTGGTTAAAACCATAATGATTTGTGTGAGGTTTGGTTAAAACCATAATGATTTGTGTGAGGTTTGGTTAAAACCAATTGGAAACTGTAGGAGAACTCGAGGCACAAGATGTGTAGTCAATATGCATCAATTCTCATAAACAAGGGCACATAATTCTGGAATGACTAAACTTATCTAGAAAATGTTTGCTTTATGGACAACTACATGTGATGGTGATCATTTGTGTGGGGTTTGGTTAAAATCAATTGTAAACTATAGGAGTTCTCGTTCGCACAGACTTTGGTAACAGATTGACTCAATATGCATCAATTTTCATAAACTAGGGCACATTTACTCTGGAATGACTGAACTGATGCTGGAAAATTTTGCTTTATGCACAACTACATGTGATGGCTATCATTTGTGTGAGGTTTGGTCAAAATCTATTGAAAACTGTTGTAGAATTCGAGCGCACAAGATGTGCACTGAATATGCATGCAATTCCATTAACAAGGGCACGCAATATGGAACTGATCCGAGAATTGTTTGCTTTATGCACAAGTACATGTCATGGTTATCATTTGTGTGAGGTTTGGGAAAAATCCATTGGAAACTGTAGAAGGATTCATGTGCACAAGATGAGCATAAATTTCCATAAACAAGGGCACATAAATGTGGAATGACTGAACTAATCCGAGAAATTGTTGCTTTATGCACAACTACATGTGATGGTGGTCATTTGTTTGAGGTTTGGTTGAAATCATTTGAAACTGTACTTCTCCTTCGCACAAGAATCTTCTAACAGACGGACAGACACGTTATAACATAATACGACCCTTCAGGCGTATAAAAAGGAGTTTTAACTCTGTAAATGTAGTTCAAACAAGATAAAGATGCGCAACGGACAACATACACATTTATCACAATAGCTCATACACATTTATCACAATAGCTCAGCTCGTGCAAAGGTGAACTAAGCAAGAGCTGTCAAATGTATTTGCACTTTTTATATGTAGACTTTGTAAATGACCATTATTTGCAGTGTGAGAAACTTGATTCACCCAAAGTTTATTTTGGAACTAGTAATATGAAGCATTGAACTAGTAATATGATACATTCAATATATAGAGCACATAAACAGTATTGAAAAAAGTTTTTACCAGGATTTGAACATGAAGCATACAGGTGGGAGCCTGCTATGCCCATAACTGTGAAAGGCGACGTCACAGGCGGTTCATACGTTTTCGTGAAGTCTTCATCATCTAAGAAATCAGCTTCGCTAACTTGAAATGACAATGTGGTGCTTGGAAGGAACTGCAATATAAAAGAGATGTTTATGGAACATGTGTGTTTCACAAATGGTATTAATGACTACTGTAACAAATGACCTAGATTTTTTTGAAAACGGTCATGACACTACAGAGAATAACAGCACTACATTTGTTGTCGGATCAAAAAATCTTCAAGGAGTCTGAAAGAGATTTACCCAAGGAACACTTAATGAGCTGTTTTGGAGAAGAAAATTCTTAAAGCTTTTTTTTTAAAAATTCAGTTTTGTTGCCATGGCAACCAGAGTTCTGCTTAGAATTTATTCTTTAAAGGAATTTAAAAGGACCATTACAGGAACATTTCTGTGAAGTTTTGTTAGAATTGACTAAGTAGTTTAGGACATGTTTGAACAAGATGTTTGAATAAACAAGAAATCTGCGTATTTATATGTCTCGCCTACCAATGCTTTGTCAATAATTGGAACTTGGCCAGGAGAGGTGTCTAATAACCATGAATGCATGTGTGAAGTTTCAGTTGAATATCCCTAGTACTTTCTCAGAAAAAGACTTAACACGAAAACTGAACGTTGAAATTTTTATGAACTCAGGTTTCACTTTTCCGGCGACTGAGACATCGCCAACGTTAACTTTTCGTGTTAAGTCTTTTTCTCGAAACTTCTGGGACTATCCAACTGAAACTTCACACATGCATTTGTGGTAACTTGAAGACTCTCCAGGCCAAGTTCCATAACTCTGACATGCATTTTGACGGAATTATGGTCCTTTTTAACTAAGAAATTTCAACGTTGAGTTTTCTGAGTCTTTTTCTCAGACACTACTAGGGATATTGAACTGAAACTTAACACATATGCATTTATGGTTATTAGACGCCTCTCCAGGCCAACTACCAATTATTGACAAAGCGTTGACGGGCGAGGCATATGAATTGGCGGATTTCTTGTTTGTTTCGTTTCTTGATTTTTTTATACGAAAGGGATTTTTTGTGTAAAATTTCTTTTTTAAATGTACCTCAGAATGTGTCAATTGAAATGTTTAATACAAAATCAAAAGTTTTCAGCAAATTTTCGTTTGACAGTTTACTTTCAGAAATGGACCTCAGAATAATGCACCAATTCAATTTTGATTTTCGAAATTATTCAATGAATGGAGAGGGGATTATTTGTATAATTCTCTTTCTAAAATACACCTGCCAGTGTACCAATTTAAATTTCTAATACAAAATCAAAGGTTTTCATAGAATCTGCCTGTAAGGTTTTATTTTCTAAAATATACCTCAAAATACAATAATTTAAATGTTGCTAATTTTCAATAATTTCAATGAAGGGAAACACAATCCTGTTCTGTACACCCTGATCTGTTAAACAATACTGTGGAATACCCTGAGACTGATTATGATACACATTTTTTATAAAGTTGGGCTAAAATCCATTGAAAACTGGTAGAATTTACATGTACAAAATAAATACTTAATATGGCTGTTTTGTTACAATTAATGCCATGTAATTCTGTAATGACTGAATGGACCTGTAAAATACTTGCTTTATAGCGTTTTACATAGTGTCAACAGTATTTCAATTATTTTGTAATGCCCATCTCATTAGAGATGGAGAAGACCCCAACTACTTGATTATCCTTTACTGCTTGATCAAGCATCTGGGACTAGCAATTGACACTTTGCAAGTCAGCAGGAATACTTCCCCACATTAAATTCCTAAATGGGTCAAACTTGGATTCGAAATGTACATTTATGTCATGTTTTTGTGTGATTTTTCGTTAAAATTCATTGAAAAGTGCCGTCTTGCATACAGAAGCAGCTATGTATTAAATATGCATGTATCTCTGCAAGCAAAGGCACTTAACTCCGGGATAACTCAACAGGTCGACAAAAATTTTACTTTAAGCACACATGCAAAAAAATAGCTATGATTTTTACAAGGTTTTACTACGACCGACGTGATCCAATATAGCTTCCATACACTTCGTATCTGGGTGTATATTAATCAGACAGGTCATCTACAGCAAGTCAAAAATACAGTTTCTAGATTGTTCTTATGGTTTTTGAAGTGTTTCACCTAGTGACCTAATTCTTGATGTATTGTAAGCCAATTTTAAAACATTCTAAGATAGTTGTTATCAAAATATGGGTTATAGAGTGTATTTAACATATCAAATTTATTGGACCTATTGGATATCTAGTTCTCGACTTAATGTGATTGAATTTTGAACTTCATTAAAACAAACATTCTGCCAAAGGGTTATCAAGAATCTGAGGTTTTTAATGAGCCATAAATCAACAAAGTATAAATGTCCAAGTCTACGACTGACAACTCATCATCCCATAAGCTGTTTTAGACAAATGCCAGTAGAGCTAAAAATGTTGACCTTTAATGGTTTAATGAGACTAAAGTTTACAAAACCTTCAGCTGGTTTAAGTTTACAACAAAATTACCTCAATTTTCGAAGTGCGCTTAGTTGACAAGCTGTTGGTCTTATTATACTGGTACGTGTCAGTAATCGATATAACGTCTCCAGCCTTGAAATCCACTTCAGCATCTTTGCCAAACAAAGCCACCTTAACAGCAGGGCTTTCCGCTTCGTCTTTAAGTGAAACAAATTTGATGGCAAGTTCCCCTCTCCTTCTGTAATCTTTAGGGGAAGACTGTAACAAGAAGGTAAAAAAAAAATTATGTTTGAAAGCATTAACGTTAGGAATTGTCATTTAACCCTTTACCAAACGTAAAATTTTGAACTATCCCAATTTGAATATGCTTGCAGACGACATTTGAAAATGCTAGGAAATTAAACAATCATGTTCTGGTAGGGTAGAAAACATTGTGGGAAAAGGACAAATTGCTCGTCACAAGCAATTTTTCTTTTCCCACAATGTTTTCAAGAGTCGTCTCTAACAAACTGGTACAATGCCGTTATTATTTGGTAATGGGTTAAGCCTTTTGAAGGTGATCATCAAGTTCAAGATGAAAGAATGCAATTATTGAACTTTGCTACTTCCATCAAACTTCTTGAACAAACTTATTTTGGACCCTAAAGATTTTGTTGGATCGGCAGTTTCTGGAACGAAATTATTTAAGATTTTTACAATATTTCAGTGTGTCGACTGTGCTGGTCACTTGACAGAAGTACGTATTTGGATTGTAATTGGTGCAAAATGTTGGCAATGTAACTATGCTCAGCAGATATGGTGCAACAATAAATAATATGTTATAACTGCAGTTTTTGTTTTATTGGGGTTTTACGCCATGTCGACATTATTTCAGTTATATTACGGCAATAGTTCAATTATTCATGCTCCCTGGGTAATCTACCAGTACTAGGCTAGGAAATAGTGCCTTGCCCAAGGCCACTCCGCAATGAAATAATTGCCGCGAGCGGGGATCGAACCCTGGACAATTGGTCTCAAATCCCCCACGCTAGCCACTACACCACCACAGATCCCTTATTACTGCAGTTTGTTCAACAATAAGGGAAATATAAGTACCTGTACTACTTTGCCTTGGACAAGGCTGGAATGTCGTCATGGGCAAGCATGACTGATGCATCACCATTAAAACCACTATAAATAATTGTATTGTACAGCCCATCCCCCTCAAATATAATGGAATCGAGATTTTCAGGCGACCATGATTCTGGTTGCAGATGAAAATTTGAAAATATCAATGCAACAATAGCAATCGCTGTGCACTGGGTACCAAACGAACCACTGACGCCCATACCTGCAAGGCTACCTTGATGTATATTGCCTCGAATTCCTCTAGAGGCATACATTCTTGTTTTTAAAGTACACTTGGGATTAAAACCAGTGCGTATTTGTCACGTTCACCTCATAAAAAGTGGCGCCAAATTCCGTCCGCGGAAAATTAAGCTCAAATGCACAAAAAATACAACTATGATAGTTGGATAACCTATATAACGAATAAAAGTCACATTTTGTATAAAACTACAATGTTTACCTTGTCATTTTGACTCGTTTTCGATGTAAATACAACCGATCTGTCTTCTTCCAACTGTAAACAACAAACAACGCGCGTCGTGTGAAAATTACTACGCGATGCCTCGAAATAGTTCCATTGGTAATACAAAAAGTAGTCCGCACATTACGTACTTTCATATGAGAATGTCATCGTAATAAACATAAGCTTGAATATTATACATTTGTAAACATTGATTTAATTTCAATCAACAACGAATTAATATATTCGCACACTTCTGTACTGTTCATAATCTCTGTGTGCTACTTTCGGTTTTGAGTAATGTAGAACACACACTGTACCGCTTACAACATGTACAAAAGAAATGCTGTGCGTAAATTGGCCCTGTTGAAATCTCACGGATTATCGGAAGTGAAATGCACCTACTAATAAGAATATTAAATATGGCATGATGCATAAGATACACATAACAAGTACAAAAAACTACCTGTTTTTCCCTATAAAATGAAAACATGCGTTGTTGCTCTGCTCAAAAGTGTTTTTAAAGGTGGGATCTAAATATCCTTTTTAGCTTCAAAAAACAAAAAGCAGATCCATATTTAAACCACCATAAATCATTGATTTAACAGTAAATTATGAGAACTGTTACTCAAAACGTGATAAATAATACGTTTTTTATTCACTGACAGTTATAATACAATGTTTACAACAAAATGTAAAATTATCAAAAAACTTACAGGCCGCTTACAACATTATCAATCTGTTTTCTTGATCACCAGTAACCCTTTACAAACCTAATACAAAAAGCACCGCGTTGGCACGCAGTGCAATTATTACCTAATTCAAAGAAATGATCATCGTTTCTAGTGTGACATGCACTGTCGATCATAAACTCTATTATAAAGAAAACCATAAGCGTAATGTAGAATGAATCATTTACGAGTCATCTAGTTTTCAACTGACACAAGTGACCATAATTTCCATGCTGGACACATTATGCTAATGTCATTAAGTAGTACCTAATTCAGAAAGAAAATGGTTGAAAGAATAACACCCAAGACTATCCATAGCAAGAAAAAGAATTCAAGTATTCATTATTTACAAGCCAGTATTTCGAGACAGCTCTTGAAGAAATGATAAATGAAAAAAAAACAGCTCATAACTATAACTTGAAAAAAACGCACAGATTTTTCTCACCTTTTTTCTCCCCTTAGTGAGAATGTGTGTGAAGCTAACAAAAGAATTTGATTATTTCTTATAAAAAAATTATGTTTGTTTATATTACGGATGGGAACGAATAGTGAAATGACTATTCGAATATTCGACTAGAACTATTCGAATATATTCGAATATTCGATTTTAGAATTCGTTTTGACGTCTTAATGTCTGCATGTCCGAATACTAGTACACTAGTCCTCTGTTCAGACCTTTTGTGTATAGCCGATATCTGTATACATGTACGTGCATGCAATATCAAAGCAGTAATAATCATTATTTCGTTTTTTATCAACAGATTTGATTGGTCTTCGTGCATATGCAATCATGATTACGATTGGTTATTGAAAGAGTAATTGTTTAATTTCACGACAAACAAGTTACGTGATTGGTTGACACTGACAATTGTCAATTAGCGTGATTGACTTGTTTTGGATAATAAGGAGCAAGTGCAGATCATTAAGGTGTTAGATTTAGCGGCTTAAAATCGACTATTTTCACACTTAGGAATTAATCGTTTTGCAAACTGTCAAAAGATGTGGTAATTTGTCACAGGTGTTTTACTGTTTGACATACGTTGTAAAAACATCGTAACTGCACCTGGGAGCCAGGCACCTTCTTCGATATTTGGGATCGGTTTAGAGGAAGAAAATGAAAATAAAACAACATTATTTTTGAATAAGATTTATGGTAAACATACAGTTATAAGGGTTCATTAAAATCGAATATTCGAATACTATTTTGCTATTCGAATATTCGACCCGATATTCGAATATTCGAATATTCGTTCCCATCCCTAGTTTATATATATGTATATGCTTTCAGTTAGACTCAATAATAGTTGATGGTATTTGATGTCATGTCTGTTGCACTTCACCATCTAAATTTGAAAAACGAATTCATAGTACATGTAGATAAAACTCTGTATTCTCTACATATACATGGTATAAAGTTGTAATGAAGCATTGTAGTGACCTTTGTGGTCTAATGGTAAGGTGTTTGACTTTGTACCAAGGGATCCTATGCTAAAGCCCCTCTGGTTGCTTAGGAGTGTTCTTTGGCAAGACACTTCAGACCACTTTAGAAAAAAAGGTATTCATATCTAAATATCATTTTCATCTATACTCTTTTATAGGTGTCCAAAAAACCATAAACAGTAGGAGGACCTTGGAAGTTGAGTGAAATTCAGGGATGATGAAGAAAATACACAGGAGTAGCATTGGAGAACCTTAAGAACTGCCATCTTAAAGTGTTTGGCTTGAAAAGTTAAATAGTTTTTATATTAAAGCCATCTGGCTTCTTTATCAGTTTTCCATTTGATAGTTTTGTGTTATGTTAAGGACAGTATGGAACAAGAGAATCGCATTTTTTCCTGGTATCATAAGGTACATGTTTTATGAATTGGCAACAAGCTCTTTGTTTGTTGTTCATAGAAACTGAATGTATAGCTCACAAGGAATATTTATTAAAAAGAAAGCACAATAAGTAAAAACATTTAAGCTAGCGTTGTTTGAGAGGTGTTGTTTTGGGTCGTCGATTTAGGTTTTGAGTCTGATTTGTTATCCTATACAATGTTTATAAATATCCTAAACATAATTACTTATTTTATGAAGTAGGATTTTTTTCAGAATCAATCTATCATCTTTTTAACGTTTAAAAATATGTAACGCTAAGAGAAAGCAAAGGGTGTTTTTTAAATCTTGTAAATGTTAGTCATATGTCAGATATAACTGCAGAAGGTAAACAAACAATTCACAATGAATACATAGTATTTGCATTGGTGTCTCCTAATATTGAGAAAAAGCATTCTTTTGACAACATGACTGGACAATTTGGATAAGAAAGAATCAAGGGAAAAGAAGTTATTAAATTTCATACAAGGTAGTTCACACAAAAAACTAGTCGATACTCAAAAGGATGAAGTCAAAACGATGAAACGCCAACCAGAGTCAATTAAACAACCAGACGTCACAATTAAATAGAGACTGCCTTGAGTTTCCCAATATGACTGATTCTTTTTTTAGTTTTATGAATTTTGATTTGAAATTTTTAGATTATAATTTTGACATGTTACCAAATCATAATATGTAAAAGTTAGAAAAACTAAATTTTGGTCCATAAGACTGATTTCTTTAGTCACTAACATGCACATGTATAAATATGCATAATAAAAACATACATTTTGTAAAACTAATTATTTTCAAGTCACTTAACAAAACACCTTCACACATGTTTGTCTCTGACTAATAAAAAGAGAAAGCTATTGAAAAATAGATACATTTAAATACTAATAAAACTATGTTTGTTGTATTTGTCTCCTATTTGTTTTCCTATTCATACTCAAACGATTTTCTTGTAATAATTATTCTAGCAACCAATATAAATGCATTTGGCAACTGTAGTATATTTTGTAGGGTTCTACGTGGCCTAATGTAAAATTCATAACCTAGATGTCCAAAGTCTGATCCTAACTAGCGTTTTGTTCTTGGGATGTCCTTGAGATATTTGAAAGTTTTTAGTCTGTTGCTGATGAAAGCAAGCAGTAAAGCAAATAAAATACTGTTGACATTGCTTTTAACCCTTGCAGGATCATCATCCATTTGAATCATGTCATCCAACTTCAGTGCCTTCAGCACTTTGATTACATTGTGTCATAAGGAGTTCAAAGGACCCTTAATTCTCCATGTGACGTCACAGCGATTTTTCCATCAGTTCAATACATGTGACTATTAATTATGAGGTGGAGCCTAAAACTGCCTATTCATGCGCATGCCTAATACCAGAGTAATGTTCTTATAGAACCCAGATAGACCACACAGATGATAGTTTATGGAAAATAAACCTACATAATAATTCAAATTGACGCATTAACATGTCAAAATTAATATCTAAAAATTTCAAATCAAAATTCATAAAACTAAAAAAAGAATCAGTCATATTGGGAAACTCAAGGCACTCTCTATTTAATTGTGACGTCTGGTTGTTTAATTGACTCTGGTTGGCGTTTCATCGTTTTGACTCCATCCTTTTAAGTATCGACAAGTTTTTAGTGTGAACTACCTTGTATGAAATTTAATAACTCCTTTCCCTTGATTCTTTCTTATCCAAATTGTCCAGTCATGTTTTCAAAAGAAAGCTTTTTCTCAATATTAGGAGACACCAATGCAAATACTATGTATTCATTGTGAATTGTTTGTTTACCTTCTGCAGTATTTTCAGAGTTATATCTGATATATGACTAACATTTACAAGATTTAAAAAACACCCTTTGCTTTCTCTTAGCATTACATATTTTAAAACGTTTAAAAGATGATAGATTGATTCTGAAAAAAATCCTACTTCATAAAATAAGTAATTATGTTTAGGATATTTATAAACATTGTATAGGATAACAAATCAGACTCAAAACCTAAATCGACGACCCAAAACAACACCTCTCAAACAACGCTAGCTTAAATGTTTTTACTTCTTGTGCTTTCCTTTTAATAAATATTCCTTGTGAGCTATACATTCAGTTTCTATGAACAACAAACAAAGAGCTTGTTGCCAATTCATAAAACATGTACCCTATGATACCAGGAAAAAATGCGATTCTCTTGTTCCATGCTGTCCTTAACATAACACAAAACTATCAAATGGAAAACTGATAAAGAAACCAGATGGCTTTAATATAAAACTATTTAACTTTTCAGCCAAACACTTTAAGATGGCAGTTCTTAAGGTTCTCCAATGCTACTCCTGTGTATTTTCTTCATCATCCCTGAATTTCACTCAACTGCCAAGGTCCTCCTACTGTTGATGGTTTTTTGGACACCTATAAAAGAGTATAGATGAAAATGATATTTAGATATGAATACCTTTTTTTCTAAAGTGGTCTGAAGTGTCTTGACAAAGAACACTCCTAAGCAACCAGAGGGGCTTTAGCATAGGATCCCTTGGTACAAAGTCAACCACCTTTACCATTAGACCAAAAAGGTCACTACAATGCTTCATCACAACTTTATACCATGTATATGTAGAGAATACAGAGTTTTATCTACATGTACTATGAATTTGTTTTTCAAATTTAGATGGTGAAGTGCAACAGACATGACATCAAATACCATCAACTATTATAGAGTCTAACTGAAAGCATTTATACATATATATAAACAAACATAATTTTTTTATAAGAAATAATCAAATTTTTTTGTTAGCTTCACACACATTCTCACTAAGGGGAGAAAAAAGGTGAGAAAAATCTGTGTGTTTTTTTCAAGTTATAGTTATGAGCTGTTTTTTATTTTTCATTTATCATTTCTTCAAGAGCTGTCTCGAAATACTGGCTTGTAAATAATGAATACTTGAATTCTTTTTCTTGCTATGGATAGTCTTGGGTGTTATTCTTTCAACCATTTTTTTTCTGAATTAGGTACTACTTAATGACATTAGCATAATGTGACCAGCATGGAAATTAAGGTCACTTGTGTCAGTTGAAAACTAGATGACTCGTAAATGATTCATTCTACATTACGCTTATGGTTTTCTTTATAATAGAGTTTATGATCGACAGTGCATGTCACACTAGAAACGATGATCATTTCTTTGAATTAGGTAATAATATTTCTTTGTATTAGGTGATAACAGCTTGATTCAAAACATCCCACATTTACTCACAATCGTGATAATTAACATCCAAAGGATAAATTCCTCATAAGTCAAATTTCTCCTTTTTTCACAATAGTTTATATTTTAAAGATTTTTTTTCTCACTCATTTTCATTGTTATGGCTCTATACTTCATTTGTATCTAAATTTTAATCCATATGAGAGAATTGGTAAAAAAAAAGAACATATCCTAAGTCATATCTTAGTCGTTGTGATAGGACATACATTGTATCAACCATTTTGCATTACACTATATGCTAAGTCCGATATAGATCTGAGGGTAAACCATGCTTACCCTGTGGTACTGCATTCTATGCTGTAGCGACTGGTACACCAGACTGACATTGTCTGGGGTTAATTGGTGGGACAGGCATGCAAAATGCTTCTCTACAGCCTTCGTCTGAAACAGAAATTATCTGATATAAATACCAACAGCATAGGTGTTTAACATCATTGATTGTTAATGACATCAGAGCTCAATTTTGGAGCACAACTTGTAAGTCACCACCACTTCTATGGAACTATATATGTTATCAAATTTATCCTTTTTCCCTTTACTATGGACAATCTATAATTCATCAACCACATTAAATATCAAATAAACACGGAATATAATTCCAGCATGCTATATTCAAGCTTGCGATGCAAGGCACATAGAAAGTGTCTGTTGAATATCTAAGCATGACTTGCAGTCTTTTTAAACATAAAGGTTCTTGATTTAAGTAAATCTTTTAATTTGCTTTACATGCTAAAATAATCACATTAGCCGAAAAAGGCAAGAAACAAATATATTCTTAATGATTTGAAAGCAGTCTTAGAATCAGCTTATACTTTTGACTCAATGGTTTCAAAGGTGTTTTGCAACAGATACCACAAAGTGAGGTATCATAGAGTGAAGGATTATGGATGTGATTCTGATGTTACATAACAATGCAGAACATCAATGGTTCAATGCATTACTATAGAAAGTGCCTAATAAACATGAAGCAATTTCTATAGTCTCGCATTGAACCCATAATATGTTCATATGGGCTCAACGCTTTCTCAACAACGTCTCAGTCATATCACAGTGTATAAGGAGGGGAAACTTCAATTAAACTTAATTTTCATTTTTCATCAAGAAAAAATAAAATTGAAACTCACATTGTCCTCAGCAAATACACTCCAGGCATACATGGGTCCCAGGAATGATAGTCTGGCTACCTCCATACCAGAGGCCTTGCTAAGTGGCTTGGGAACCAGTTGGGTAAGCTAACCATCTGAAATGTTAGAAAGAGAAAGATAAAGATAAGTTATACTACAGCTATGTAGGGAACCAATTGGGTAAGCTTACCATCTGAAAATGTAGGAAAGATAAAGATAAGTTATACGACAGTAATGGAACATACGTTATACTTCAACTAGGTAGAGAACCAGTTAGGTTAGCTTAACATCTGAAAATCTTAAGAAAAGAAATATAAGTTATACTACAGCTAGGGAACTAGTTAGGTAACTAACCATATGAATATAGAAACAAATAAATAATACTTCGGCTGTACCTAGGTGGCTGTTTGGTGTATGATTTGTAAATGATTGGCAGATTGAAAACATGAATAAGTCATGATGGTTAATCTAAAATTTTACTTTGTTTAAAAGAAATTGAGATTCGCATATTCAATGGATACCTGTCTTCATATCAACACATTATTTTGTTGCCAGAAAATGGTTTATTTTGTCCATGCATACCTAAATCAGGACATATTATACCAGGACAGGCATTTTTCCATGCAACTTTCAAACGCCACCATAGCATTTTGTTTTACATATATGTGAATGTATATCTCCCTTATATTGCATGAATGCAATATGACAGCATTGGTCACCACTTTGTGAGAATGAGTGATCGGTTTCTTTAAGAATTGTTTATATTGCCTCTTTGAGTTTTGCTTTTTTTCACGCTTTGAAGCTGAAATAACTTACATTATTTGATAACAGACAGGACAAATATTTGCAGGTCATGCAATCAAAATATTAAATGGATTTCAATATACCTCTGCATCTGTTTCTCCAATCCAACTGTAAATAGAAGTGGATTAGTGGTGCATCATACAGCCTTCACTGTTTGCCCATTGTAAGTCATGGTTTCTGTTAGTTTCACTATACACTCTGGTATTGAATGACCCCTTCATCTTCCAGAAGACTATGCTTTTTATCTGTGATGTAAAAAAAATCTGCTATAAGGACTAAACATTTGTTACATTGGAAAAATGCACTAAGTTTCAAACATAGCACCCTATAAAATAGACAAACTTTTATCAGTATAATCAGGTATGAGCAATTTAAAACAGAGAAATAAATTTTTCATAGTGATTTGCATAAGAAAGCATAAAATACTACTGAGAACATTTATATTTGATTGATAAACCTTCAAGCAATTAAGACAAAAAAGGCATAGCCCATCTTATTTTTCTGCAGTCTTTTAAATGTTTTAACCTCCCCCAAACCCAGCTGCAACAGTGTGGATTGAACTCAAGTAACAAAGTTTCCACTGAAACCACTTACTAAGCTGTTAAAGATACTCTCTCAGCGATGTGTCTATTTGGAGTTACAAACGTCAAAAAATGGGTATTTGACAATCCTTGTCACTTAACCAAAGACTATTTACCATATCTTTACTTATCAGATGCTTAAACCCTGGGCTTTCGTTAAATAACGTGAAGTGAGCATGCTTTCGTTAAATAACGTGAAGTGAGCTGTCACGTTTGTCTGATCATCTTTGGGATTAACAAAATTACCAGATTTCAGCAAGTTAAGAAATTTAAGATTATCTTCGATTTGGTGACAACAATTGTTAATATCAAATAACTACCATATATTACTATCATGGCACTTTGAGGTAGTCCTTAAAAACAACACCCACCAATGAATAATTCAAATTAAGATCATTGTTTACAAAATAAACCATTTAAAGAAAAGATACATGGTCACTGTCTGTAACTGGGTTTTTTTCTGTGGTGAGTGATTCAAAGCATTCGGAACACCTCGGCCATTTCTTAAGATAACCTCTGAGGTAATGGGGAGCCATTTTTGAAAGTAGGTCAGCAACGAAGGGCATGTCCATTTGCAATCGTATCTACTCGTAAATCCCCGGCACAATTGTTAATATCAAATAACTACCATATATTACTATCATGGCACTTTGAGGTAGTCCTTAAAAAACCACACCCACCAATGAATAATTCAAATTAAGATCATTGTTTACAAAATAAACCATTTAAAGGAAAGATACTTGGTCACTGTCTGTAACTGGGTTTTTTTGAATATGTAACGATTTGCCACAATAACGATTCGCCACTAACGATTCGCCACAGGTTCATATAATGATTCACCACAGAGTGATAATGATTCGCCACACATTAATAACGATTCGCCACAGATTATAAATATTGCATTGTAGAACATATTGTTGATTTCAATAAACAATCATTATTCAAATTGGAAATCTTTATTTTATTGTCATTCCATGTTTATATAAATAACAAACATTATTTGTATATACCGGTAGTCCATAGAAAAGTTGTCCCGTCATAGATGTGAAAAAGATCACAATTATCGATGGATTCGGTGTGGCTTTAATCATTGTACATTAAAGATTAGATAATACGACAGTGTTAATCATGTTCCTTAATTAAGAGATAAGTGGATATTGATTGAATGTTTAAAGACTTTCATTTTACCAAGTTTGTTAACTCAAATGTTATCTACAGAATCATTTACACTCAGCATGGCATAGTTATATACACAGCTATGCATACTGAGGGTAATTGTTCAATACGTCATACTTTCCTGAAAATGTATAATAGCATCATATTCAAACTGCGTAATAACTAACTAGAGTTCAAACGCAAGCACCCTATTAATGTAATGCATACAGAGCTTCATATAAAGGATTTGTTCATTATTATCTAAGCCAAATACAGCAGGCAAATCAATATCTAATAAATTTCGTACAAACACTTCATTTTGAACATAAAACCTGGTTAAAAAAGATGACACGTTTTCTGATATTTTCGTTTGAAAATTTTTTATCAAAAGATTCGTTATGGAGAATAGAATTTGCACTCAGATATCAAATGTACTTTTATATCAGTGAAGTCAGTGTTATTGTGGTGAGTCGTTATTGTGGCGAATCGTTACATTACCTATTTTTTCTGTGGTGAGTGATTCAAAACACCTCGGCCATTTCTAAAAATAACCTCGGAGGTAATGGGGAGCCATTTTTGAAAGTAGGTCAGCAACGAAGGGCATGTCCGTTTGCAATCGTATTTACTCGGAAATCCCAGCACAAGCCGGATATTGCCGAATAGAGCCGATTGACAAAATATGAAACAAAGATGTGTTGATATGATCATCTTTAATGAAAAGGGTAAAAAACCATTCAATTGTGATATATTTATAACCAATTTGTGTGTATTTAAATACATATTTAGTGCCTGTCTGCATTTTGCGTTATCCGCTAGAAATAAGGCGAATTACCCCAGGATTTCTGGTGTATTCATGTACTGCCTACGAGGTATATCTACCGACTTGTTACGGGGATTGCCGAGTAGATACGATTGTGATTCAATGGTCACTTCCCTTTGAGTAAGAGCTATACAGGTACTCATTACAAATGCTATGACAATATCATAGTGTTCATATAGTTTTTTGAGCCGGATGTGAACATTGTGTACATCTAATCCTTAGGATTCTATAGGCCCCTGGTTTTGGTTGTGTTTGTTTGTTTGTTTTTCCATTAATGTACAGGACTCAGTCTTGAGTGTTATATTTGATTTATGTTTGCAGCAATGAGTACATTGAGTACTTTATCGTAGACTCATTACTTAATACAAGAATGCATAATGTTTACAAGCAGAATAAGATTAGTGAAAGAGGGGACCCAGTGAAAGATATTCTTACAAATTGAAATGACTAAGATTATCCTCTTAATGTTCAATGGCTGTTTTCTAAAAGAAATCGTTAGACCTAAACGAAATTATTCAAGACAAACATTTAGTACAAGCTTCATACCTTCTCACCGGAGTGACACAATGAGTTACGATATGCTTTATTGTATCGAAGACTGAATTCATTTCAAGTATCTTGTCTTGAATGCCGAAGCATAGATTAATTTGCAAACGTGTATGAGGTAAACAAAGATAGCAGCAAACATTGATGACTGACAGGTTATCGACAACTTCCGGTCATTTTCGTAACGCATTTAAACAGAAAGTTAACAATGATTTCGATGATGAAAACCAAAGTATCCATGCAAATCAATGAAATATCATTTTACTTACCGTTTATATGGAACAATGCTCCTTCCAAGACAATGCGAAGAAAACACGATCGGGCGTCCAACACGATTTACACTGAGAGAAATATGGGTATGTAGGTCAGTATCGCTCCCCATATTTTCGAACAGGAAACCTGGATAACTCGGGGCTAATTCTGTCAAAACTGATAGAAGAGCCGATGTCAATTGCACCTCACTTTAGTAAGATAGTGATTAAAACTTTGGGGACCGAGATGGAAAATTTCAATCAAAATGATACATGATTTATCATGTTTTATTACGAAATTAAGTAGCCGACTGATTGCAAGTCACGTTTTCGTTTCTAGATCCCCTAGATAGTAACCATAGGGTTTTCCCCACTTGTCTAGCGGTAAGATGGAAATGAGGCGGGGCTTTCTTCCATGTGATCGGACGACTCATGTCACATGACATCCTTATTTGGCTTGTTAATGGGCCTAAAAATAGCAATATTCGGTCAATATTCGGTCAAGGGAAAAAATGAAAAAAATAGTGCATACCATTTCCTATTAAATACGATTATGGTGTCTCTAAAACTTTATTATTGACCACCCATCATCTTTCAATTATAAAGTTTGAATAAAAAACACATAGCATACAGTATATTATGATCAGCTTTTTAAAATATTGACGAGTATAGGACAAGTTCAGATGTCAGGTCATCCCACGGCGGTTCATCATCGGACAACACAAATAAATTATGAAAAATGACACTTTTTCTATGAAATTGAGAAAGAAATATTGTGACAAAAGGATAAATCGCTTGACAAACTGGAAATCATACCCAAAGAGGCGTGGTTTACTAGTGTAGGATTGAGCACTCTATGGAAATCTAGGTCAAACACTAATTTTTTTAGAGGCTGGATAGTGAAATTTATACAACATAGAAACCCCGTCAGTCGCTATCGCTCATTCCTTGGGGTTTCTAGATTGTTTAAATTTCGCTATTAAGCCTCTTTATAACATAATGATCCAATTCAATTCAAATGATGCCAGTTTCTGTTTCCAAAAAAGCAATTTTTCCTTTTGCAAATGCTCTTTGAAAGTGGTAAGCTGCAAGACAAGGAAATTATTGTAGAACTTGCACAGTTTTACTGTAACTGAATGCTATTCTGGCTTTAAGTTTTGATTGCATCTTCATATTTCAGAGTTGAATTATTGTTCATTGACATAAATCCCTCTCCAACATATCAAATTGTCAATCACACTGTCTTATGGACAGTTTTTGTTTTATATTATAGAAGAGCATTTTGGTACAGTTCTTGGTTGTCTTTGTGCTTGTTCTAATATCTAAGAAACCTTTATTATTTGACATGTTCTTTGATCTATATATTACTGTACAACAGTGCTCCTGGTGATATTTCCACCATTGAATGTTTCTAATACATATCAATCCCATGGTTTAAAACCTATGTTAAAGCTTTGCAACAATTTAACATATCCTTTTCACCTAGGATAGAAATATCTGCAGTTGAAATGTTAAACTGAGTTTTTGTTCGGCAATGTATAAAATCACTAGGTAATAGAATTTATCACCTTTTATGACCAAATAGTTATGTAAAGTTGTTATGTGATTTTGTTTTTATTTAAAGTATTTGATTTTGAGACAATGAGAAAATATATGTCACCTTATGAAGTTCCAAGTTTAATAAAGTACACTTTGAAATGGAAAAATTGTTTATTTTTTAGTGTCTTAACCCTTTCCCACACAGTAAATTTTCGACTGTCTCATATTGGAAGAGTTTGCAGACGACATTTCAAAATGTGATGAAATTGGAAAATAATCTTCTGATAGGGCAGAAAACATTGTGGGAAAAGGAAAAGTTTCTCGTCACGAGCAATTTCTCCTTTTCCCACAATGTTTTCTAAAGTTGTCTGCCACAAAGTGGTCAAATGTCGTTATTGTTTGGGAAAGGGTTAAACCCAAAAGAGCACTTAGTGCCTATGGCGAGATTATGCCAAAGAAGATGTATCATTAATGAACAAAATAAAGGCTAAACTAATAGTTTGACTGAAATCTTGTTCAAAACCTGGCCATGTTGAGTCAGATTGCTCAAATTTATTGATTAAAGTATAAAACTAAATGTATGGGTTTTAAATAGCGTCAACATTATTTCAGTAAGGTTGCGATTCCCTACTTGTAATGATGGAGCAATAAGGGCTGGTCAAGCCTGGCAGAAGACTACTTCTCATGAAATCAAAATGCCTTCACCGGTAGTTGAACCCGAGCGGAGAGGGGCAATGTGATTTCAAGTTCTGGACTCGTACGGCTACCCCTCAGCCATCCCCAGCAAAGAACCATGTCATACTCTAGCCTCTATAAAGAAAAACCCAGGTTGATTGTATTAAAAAAATACAGAATCACCTTTATGTTACTATATTACGCCTTCACCATAAATGGTTTCTTCATTAATTGTCGAGGATGCATTTTTGTTTTTGTTTCGACTTGCCGAACGTTTCAGTTGTATAACGGCAACAATCCATTTTTTAATTGTCCTGGGTAACGACCACGTTAGGCCTGTATTAAGAAAACTATGAAAAAAGCAAGGACCGCCCTCCAACCTACCCCCTAACTAAATAAAGGGAAAAAAAGATGAAGTAATTGTCTAGAATTGGGATTTCAACATTCAAAGTCCCATTATCATTGAGTATTGGAACAAAACGAACACACCGCTGACGCTTGCTTTGCAAACGCCCAATAAGAATAATGTACACAATTTTAAGCCAGGGAGACTAAGCATATGATACTCGTCTGCACGTTAGACAGGGTTAAGAAATGACACCTTTTCAACGTATACAATTTAGAATCGAATGAAAAAGGGAAACAAAAATATGAGATGAAATGAGCGTCATCCTTCATCATATTTGTTGTAGACGTTAAATGAGGAGAATGGATTATAACAACTCTGCTCAGGTATCATCACAACGATGCTTTTCTGGGTGTTGTATTTGTTGTAAGGTAGGATGTAATTATTCACCATTTGAACGAACCTTTCCTTTTTCTTAAGATGGAGAGCGATACTGATGGACTATGCGTTACCGTCAATCATTTTTGGATGGTGGATACCTCCAAAGCCGCGCCATCATTTAAAAGCCTGTCCCTGTAAATGTATATATCATCCATTGTAATTTCATTATTTCCTGTCTCCAGTATGTGATTGCTTCATTTATATATTACGTTCTGTTCGTAGTATGATGCCGATATATTGGATTTTTGGATTCGGACAACAACCATGGACAGATTATCCAAGCGAGTTGTCCATTTACTCAAGTAAATTTTACTCAAATAAATTTTCCAAAATAAGCCTGATAATCGTAGTATGAAAAGCGTCTCAAATGAATTCTGACGTCTCTCGGATCATAGACAGTTTCTATATACAAATTTAACAGTTGACGGTATATATTGGGACAAGCGGATGGTTCTATCAATTACTTGACTCATCAGACACACGAAGATCACTATTTGACCGATTTTACCCAAAACAACTTGACACATTAATTGAACAGTGTCTTTATACAGAAATGTTAACTGTAAAAAAATGTAGCGTGCCAAGTCACATTGGCGCGACTTTCTGGCATGGCATGATTGCGATATAAACCATCCCCAGGCCTTTAACAACAAAAGTATTTACGTCGATGCCTCTCCTTTAAACGTACCGCTGGTAACGTAACTTCAACCTGTGAGAAGGTAAAAACGAGTGACGGCTATGGGTCTATTTCACCAAGAATATCGTCATGCTAGCTCTCAATCTTGAGGATCGCAATGGACAGTTTGCATTATAGCTCTGCAGCGACGACATCGACATTTCAGAGTCATATCAGTTTGATTAATTTGAACACCATGCGTTGGATAGATACAGCGATTGTGAAGAACGTTTTACATTGTGGTAATCATTCGATATTTAAAAGAAATTGGATAGGTGCAATGACTGCCTCAATATGACTGAAATACTGATAAAAACGGCATTAAACACAAACACAGATGTGCAGACTTCAAGCAGACAAATCATATGTGAAGCAGGGCCTCTTTGTCAGGTCCCCCCCCCCATTCCGCAATAAACTGCATAAGTATATTAGTTACTTCTGTCTATTCAGGGATTTCTTTCTGTCTAGTGGAAAGATTTAAATATGTCATTCGATACGCATTTGGTGCGCCATAAGTAGATAAGACATTTTGCAATCATGCATCAAATTGATGTCATCAATCAAGTAGAACGAGTTGTTTTCTTGGGGTTAACGCTATATTGACACGTTTTCAAATAAATCAGTAAAATGGATTCCCAGTAAATTTTGCAGTAAGCAATCAACCACAATGATGCGTCACTTGTATACGAGATCCTTGGAATTGGCAACTGTCGGCAAAAAACGCGTTGATAGGTGGACAGACTCTGTAAAAATCTACTTTCGCGGTATATATCCAAAAAGAAACATGAATGGGATTTTGCATTTAGTTTATTGAGATCAATAGGCCTAGTCATTTTATCTACCCCGCGATAAGACTGCTGGAATACTGGACTTGCGATATCACCAGGGTAGCGTATTATCAAAACGTCTCTTTAGAGTTTACATGGAAGTATAATGCCATATTCCCTCATTATTGATATTAAGAAAGTCAACTTTGTCTCTCAGGGAATTCTCATGCAGTGTCACAATATTGTACTTATATCTATGGTCTTTTCAATGGGAATCTGTCAGGGTCAGCGTTTCTTCATCACATCACAATTGAACTGAAATTCTTTTGACACCATGTTTAAACACATTTAAGGAGGACTGTGGCATAGTACATACTGTACCGAATGTGCCATATAGACGGCTAGCATTTCTAACGGTGTTATCTTTTTGGCAACACACTCAATCATTCTCTCAGACTCGGATAAAAACAAATACAAAGGGTTATTCAAAGTCAATAATTTATTGATGTTCATGTATATCTTATAAATTTAAAATGAATCATATAGCATTTGTTATCAAAACAAAAAGTCAATCCTCAAAAGGCATCGGCAAAACTAGGCTCGTTACCCACAACTAAGGCAAGTCTGTTTCACCTGAAATGAAGATTAAAGCATGGGCCTCAAGGCCCTTAATTAAAAAAATGCTACAACCTAACAATTAGCACATGCATATCACTTCAAAATGATCCAGAGATATATTCATAGTACAAATCATCAAAAATACATTGTATATTACTAATAGGAAAACCAAGATGCATCGCAAAGCACTCTGAAATATTATTGATAACTACATAAACCTTTCACATCAATATAAAGAATAAACGAAAAGAATTCATTCTTTCAGTAACATGTTCTACAGTTGGAGTTGCTTTTGTAATTCCAAATTTAGTGTTTGCCATAGAACTTTGAAAAACTAATTACTCCCTGACATATCTGGTAGTGTATTCAAATAAAAATCACGTATTGCAGTCATAACCATTGAGATCTGGAACATGAAATGTTGTAACCTGGCACAATGTTTGGATGGTACAAGACTTGTGATAGAAGCAGTAGTACTTAACATTTTCAATACAAATGCATATGCTTCTTTTTCATTTGATGCCATGGAAAAAAACGCTCAAAAGATGGCAACACTTGAGGAGGTAAAACATTTTTAACAGAGTTTATTTGATAATCCAATTCAGTATTATCAATGTCCTTATCAGACAATTCTCCTATTTCCCGATTTGCCAAAGAATTCAGTGTTTCTCTATTTCGTATCATATGCTGTTTCTCTATTCCATTCATATTTTTCAAAAAACATCGGTCCATTCTACGACGTAAAGTTTGTTCTGTTTGAGAATTTGGATCAGTCTTATTTATTTCATCAAAAGTTGCATGTCTAAATCCTACACCTACTCTTGTACCATCACAACAAAGTCTTTTAGGTTCATATCCACAAACGTCACATGGCCTCCTGAATTCGATTTTTAAGTTTGCAGCCCAACTAAACCACCAATTGATAAAAACTTTTGAATCCATAAATTTTGCTCGGGCGTCTCTTGATTGGTATATATCATTTTTTAATTGGCAGTATGCAGAAAAAGTACAACCAGACTTCATGACCATAGAAACAAACTCCCAGCCTATTTCGTCTCCTGCTGATGTATCTCTACTTAAAACGTGAATGGAATCCTTTTCACCTTCATCCCAGAGTATTGTACACGGAGAAAGAGAGTTTGTACATAACCTTGTGTGAACTTCACACTTTACTGGAGCTATATTTGTATAAATAGTTAATACTCGACCTTTTTCATGCTTTGTCAAACCTTTAATTTCACTCGAGCCATCTCTGTCAGTATTCACTACCCAGCCACTACCACAACTACAGCTATTTTCTGGAATTTCTGAAACTAAAATAGGACCTTTCAAACATCCATCCGATAATCTTTCAAGTGTATTGTCATTCCAATTGTCACGTTTTTTTACATTAGATTTATATACAGAACTATCAGTACTATTTGGGGAATGAGAGCTTTTACATTTGAAATTCCATAGGCCACTGCTTTCATCAAAATTGAGATCTTTAAAAGAGTCATTTGCCAAGTCCAAAGTGGAGTTCTCAACACCATCAGAATTAAATGTGTCATTTTGCTGCTCTCCATCAGACACTTTTACAAAGTCTTGCCAGAACTCTCTATGTTGTTTAAATACTAAAAGGTGTTTACAAACAACGGATGATGCCAATGTACTAACATTTCTTTTATGCCCTTTCATGGACAAGCATTTTCCGTTATTGCAAGAAACAACAAAATTTCCTTGGTTTTTATTAAAACTTAAATGTATAAAGACTGGACGATCTTCGTCTTTAGTTAGAACAGAGTATTTGCAAGTATCCTTACTTCTGGAAAGTTCAATGATTGTCTTACCATTATAATTTAAAGCAGATTGAATGAATACATTCAACCTGCTTTGAGTTTGATTCAGTTTTCCTGGTTCAATTCCTTTCAGTACTCTTTCTTTCAGATACATGCAATGCATACAAGTAACACAATTTTCACCAGAATTGTCTAAAACAACAAGTTCCTCATCAAATGAGCTGCAATCTTTTACATTTATCAAAGTGCGATATGTCTTACAGCTGCAATAAAAATAATCTCCCATTTCTTGTGTTTGCTTCACAGTGTAAACAAAATCATTATTTTTAAAGGAGCCATCAGTTTCACTATAATCATTCATGATGCACACTAGAGACGATTCATCCAAGTACTGAATTTTTAAAGTACCATGTTCTAAAAGGGAAAGACAGTAGCTTTCATATAAATTTACAGGGCTTAGTTCACTAGACTCAGCAGATTGAAGTTCCATTTCAACATCATGTTTTGTAACAACTAGTCTCTTTACAACTTTTGAGGCAGATCTTTTAAGCCTTTTAGGACATGGTTTATCATTTGGCACTTCTTTTGTCTGACCATTTACTTCATTCAATTCAGGAAAATATCTTTCAAAAAAAGTATAAAGCTCACTAGTTCTATTTTGCAAGTATAACTGAAGGGTTTGGTTCCTAAGTGAAGTAGCCCGATGTGTGTTGTTGAAAAAATTGGAATCGAAGCGGGCAGGACAAGTGAACAGATTTGGCTTACGTTTAATATCTCCTGACAAACAGTTTAACACAATAGACTGTTCCAACAAGTTGTTTGGTAAAGATGTTAGTTCAGACAGGATGTCTTTTGATAAAGAAACCTTTGGTTCTGTCTTGTCAAATCTGAACATTGATAAAAGTGTTTTGACACAAGTCACTGGTGAATTTTTTACTTCAAGGTACATTTGTTCTGGAGAGTCTACAGTAACTTTACTTTTAAAGGGTAGAGCATGTATCAAAAATGCATCAAGTTTAATTTCTGAACATTCACCAAATTTGTTCAAATTCAATAAAGCCTGTGGAATTGATTTCTGTGTAGCATGTTTATATATTCTATCTGGACGACTTTCTTTTGGTTGATTTTTATCTTTTTCTGCTTTCATTTCATCTATATCTTCAACAGTTATTGTGTTATGCAGGAAAATATTTTTGTCCGATAGGTCATATTTTTCTTTTAAAACTTGACAGTATTTCTGAAGCATAAGTCCATTGTAGACACCAGATTCTACATAACGAACATAAATGATCTCCTGATCATTAAAAAGGCACTTAAATATGATGCAAAAAAAAGTTCCATTAGAACAATGATAAAAAGTTGATAACTTTGCAGCTTCATGTTCCAATTTCAAGAAACTTTGGTTTGAAGCTGTTACAAGAGATTCTCCTACCAAAGTTTGAAATATTGACTTTTGCGTTTGGATTGCATAATCACAAACAAATAAATTTTTTAATAGAATGTTTGACCATTGTCTTTGAGGCTTTGGACTGGATTCAGAATTTGACCGTTTCCTCTTAGCCTTCTTGGCACTTGGACCCAAATACTCAAGGAACTTTAAAGGCTTTTGAATTTTGATATTACTTTGGTCAGCTATATTGATATTGAAAGATGGACAAGTAAATACTGTTCGATCCTCAGAATTAATGGTAGACCAATCTTCTCCTAATAATTGCCTTTTTCTTATGAAATCAGAAATCATTTGCTTCAAAAGAGATGGTTCGGTGATACTTAGTCTATCAACATAGGCCTTGTGATTAACAGCTGAGTATGCATCATTCGGCAAGCAGAAGTCTTCATCAAATAACATCAATTTTAGTTTTGATCTCTGTGAGAAAGAAAAAAACACAAATAAGTAAGATAACATATAATACTTCTTTAAAATTTTTCATTGAGACAAAATAAGCTTTCACAAATTTTGAAATTGGTGAATTTTTTTTTTAAAAGATGAAATGGCATCAATCGAGAATTCATATCCAAGCTGAACATGACCCAAGTCAAAGTATTCAAGGAATAAAATGACCTTTGTACCATGCCATTACATACTAAATGCTGAATTTAAGCAAGGAAGTGTTATGCCCACATGGTCCTAAGAAAATGCAAAATCATGAATGTTGTCTGCATTTACATGAGTTTAAAGGTTTGGATGACCAAATCATGTCCGATTCAATAATAACAACGTAAAATATTTAGCAATACCTAACTATCATGATCAAGTTTACCAAAGCATGTCCAATAACATTCAGCACTGAGGATATTTATAATATAAGGAAATCTAAAAGTGTCCATTTGGATTTGATAAGAACCATAATATATATATAAAAAAAATATAAATATAAAAAAAGTAAGTTCTTGCTACTCTTTACTGCTTAATTACCTATTTTCATAATCAGTTTAATTAAAGCAAAAAAAAAAATACTAAATTTAGATTAAATCAGAATCAAAGAAAAACATCTTGGTTGGAAATAAACCACAAAACAATATTGTTTTATATATTGAAATTGGCCTCATGTTCACACCTTTTAAATTCACATATTAAGAGTTTTTCGGAGAAAAAGAATTTCAATGTTCTATGATTTTTTTTTTAAGAATTACCTGCAGATATAGATGATTTTACCTGCTTGTTCAGACCTTATTTAACCTAATGTGTTGAAGATGCAGAAAATATTGTTTCCAGGTCATTCAATGCAAGCGAACAATTGAATTGTTTCAAATAAAGCATATATAGTGTCTATACATCAGAACAAAATCTTACTAAGTGTCTTGGGCACCAAAACAAATTGGTTTTATCTTCCCGGTATATTCCGTTAGGCAAGAACTTGAACCACTCTTCCAATGATGGAATGTATTCCTTGTTCTGAAACAAACAAAAAAGGCTTCAAGTGTCACAGATGTGAATTCCATATATTTAAAGAATCACACCTTTCTGTTCATATTACACTTGTGACCTTTTTGTGCCCAATCCATCTTGAGCCTTTGAAAAACTTGTGATTTAGACAACAGTCTTAAAGAAGTAAATAAAGCTTTGATTCAAATTAAGTTAAATGGGTACATCATTGATTTTTAGAATATCCGTATAAACAAATTATTCAGTCTACCTCAAAATTAAATGCAAAATAGTTACATTATAAACATGGTGGACTACATGTTTCCATAAGTCATCAAACTCTGTCAAATGACATCCAGTACATCCATTCCAATGGCACTCTTTCTCTTGGTGGATATGTTCAATGGCATGTAGTTTTATGCTGCCTGGTGTTTCAAAAGACTGCTGGCAGTTAATCCACCCACACTTGTATCCCTAGAAGACAGTATGAAAAGAACAAATATATCATTTGACCTTACTTTTTATTCTGGAAAAGAAAATGTGTGCTGCTGCTGCTTTTACTTTATGACAAGTGTTTACTGATAGGTTTTTCATGGACTGAAAATATGCACATTTTCTTCAATAAACACATGGAGACAATAAATCAAAAAAGAACAAGAGATCATTGCGAGAACTTCATTCAGGTTACATTTAAAGCATACAAAATGTAATGCTTGTATTAAAAAGTGTAACAATTTCCTTATAACCAATGTCCCATTTAATCTATAACATTCCGCCATATTCTTTCAACAAATTAGGTAAATAGAAAAGTTCATTACATATATATTCCACAAACCAAAAACATTCAAGATTGATCTAATGCATTGAAAAATCACTTGTTCCTGACATAAAAAGCTGTTTATATCACTTTTCAAGAATAAAAAGATGCATAAATTGACACAAAGGACTGTTAATAACAATCTTAATTGCATGTACAAAGTATCATTCCATTCCTTTCAATTATTTATTTATTATATACCAACTTGCACAAACAAACTTAACTAAAGCTTGAGTGTAAGGCCAAAGCCAAGGTGACTAGTAAAGCTCTCTGCCTTTCTTGAATAAACAAGCAAAAAATGGAAAAGGGCTTGTTCAAAAGCTAAATATATCAATTCATAGCCATTGCAGTATGTTTTTCAAATGAATTTATTAACAACAAAATGTAGAAACACAGAATCATTAAACATAAACCGTATAATTACAAAATCAGAATTGTAAACTTCTATAGAAAAAAAATAAATATTTTTTTTTTGAACTTAAAAGAAACCTTATAAGTCTTTAATCTATGCAAATTCATATCAAATATTACTGGCCCAGGGTTCTGTTCCACATCATTGGATAAAAGCAGTGTTAGTCTGTTTGTGTCAGCAATATTTTTCATCACTATTTTGCCCATAATGCTCATCAGTCCTGCTCTTCCACACAGATGTCCGATTATTACCAACTGGAGAATACTTCTCCATAGAATAGGAGGAAAGATAAAGAACAAACCTACAGAAAATACACAAACTGTCATTGGGTTTAAATTCAAATGATAAAACTGTTTTACTAGAACTTATTCCAAAGGAAATAATTTTCACAGCTTTAAGAACATTGGTAAGAAAACAAGTTTTGATCCACTAGTATGTTGTTAAATTCTCTCCAGGCCATTGACTACTACTGCCAGCTTTCTTTGACAAATCTTTGATATCAATGTATCCGAACCACGTGATGACCCATTGTGTATTGATGAGTTAGACTGTCCCTTTACTATCGAGGAAATTAAAAGAACTATTTTGTCACTTAAAAGAGGCAAAAGTGCCGATATAGAAAATATTGTACCAGATTTTTTTATTGATTCCATTGATTTTATTTCACCTTATTTACTTAGCCTTTTTAATAACATTTTTGATTCCGGGAATTATCCAGATTCATGGGCTAAAGGGTCAATCACTCCTATTTATAAAAAGGGTGACCCTTCTGAACCGTCTAACTACAGAACTATTACCATCGTAAATACACTGTCAAAAATATTTTCATTAGCCCTTAGGAATAGGATGAATAAGTCGAGCGAGAATGAATCAATTTTAAATGATGTTCAGTTTGGTTTTCGGGATGGTCGTTCAACTAGCGATGCTATATTTATTTTACATTCAATTAAACAAAAAGTATTGAACAAAAACCTTAAACTTTGGTGTGTTTTCATTGATTTTGAGCGGGCTTTCGATACCGTTAATCGTAATGCACTATGGCACAAGTTACTTGATTCAGGTGTTAGTTGTAAAATGATCTCCATGCTTAAGGCAATCTATTCAAATGTGAAAGCTTGCGTCAAACACAATATGCAGATCTCCGATTTTTTTGACATATCGATTGGACTTAAACAGGGAGAGCCTTTATCGCCTTTGTTATTTATATTTTTTGTCAATGACATTGTTAATCACATTAATCCAGATCAGCTCGATGAGAATGACCTTAATACACTTTCAATCTATCTTCTTCTTTTTGCCGATGACATTGTATTATTTACAACAAATCCAGTGACACTTCAACAACAGTTAACTCAGTCAAATGGGGTCTTAAAATAAACAAGGCTAAAACTAAAGTTTGTGTATTTCGAAAAGGTCATCAACCAGTCAGAGATCAAATAATTATAGAAAATGATATCATTGAAGTTGTTGATAACTTTGTTTATCTGGGGCTGAAATTTAGCTATAATGGTAATCTTAATCTAGCGGTTAAATGCCTCCAAGTCCAGGCCCTTAGGGCATATCATAATTTATTAGGGATTTTTGACAAACTTAAGTTAGATTTAAAATGTAAGTTATCTCTCTTTGATTCAATGGTTCTCCCTATCCTCTTATATGGATCTGAGATCTGGGGTGTATATAACGTTAAATTCATTGAAAAACTTCTTATACGGTTTTGTGAGTCTTTATTGGGTGTAAGCAAACAAACGCCAAACTATGCTGTATATGGTGAACTTGGTCGCCTACCAATGTACATCCTTGCAAAACAGAGAGCTATAAAATTCTTTATCAAGATATTGAATTCCCCTGGTTCTTTGATACAATTTTCTTATTTTGATCAACTTAATAATATTTCGAACTCATGCTGGTCTAACAAAATGAAAAGTATTGTTGAACATTTGGGTTTTGGCTATTTAACTCGAGGTGTTCAAAGTAACATCCCTCATTTCAGCGCTTTGAAATCAAGAATTCGTGACCAATTCATGCAAGATTGGTCTAGCTACATCAATAACTCATCAAAACTATCATATTATTGTCATTTTAAAGAAGAATTCAAATTTGAAAATAATTTAACCTCAATACAAAATGATCACCTACGAAAACATTTGACCAGCATTCGTTTGAGCTCACACCCACTTGAAATTGAAACTGGAAGAAAAAATGGTATTGATAGAAACAATCACCTGTGTAAACTATGTAGCATGAAAGTAGTCGAGTCTGAATTTCATTTCATATTATGTTGCCCAAGATATAGATTTTTACGTGAAAAATACATGATTAATTTACCACACCTAACTGTTGATAAGTTTTATAGTCTCATGTCCTCCTCGAATCATTGTAAATTACTAAAATTGTCAAAATATATTAAGAAGCTATGGATGTTAGAAAACATATATTGGAACCCATGTTGAATTGATTTTGACGACATTTAATTGTACTTGCCAGTTATAAATACCCATGGTTTTATTACTGTTCTGTTGTTATGTTCCTTTTTTGTGTTGTATTATATCTTTTCTGTAATTTCACGTCTTTGCCATGTTTGAATTTAAATGGCTAAAGGCAAACGTTTTTTGCGGTTGCTAATAAAATGTAAAGAAAAAAATGTAAATGATGAAACAGGTTATAGCAACAGTGAAACAATTGAAAATGTCAACACATATATAAATATGTAGAACAACGGGGTCAATTCCCATAAAGTTCTTCATGCGTGCTAACTACTTAGATGTTACTGTTAATTTGCTCGACGAGATTTCTACGGCTGTTGTCACCTTTAAAAAGAAATATTTGGAGTGAAATTCTTTAAATCAAGTTTAAATTATTAATCGTGATGACATATTTTTCCTTTATGGAAATACGTTATATATATCTTATGTTTTGTTTTGTTTTTTATGTGATGTTACTGTTAATTTGGGTACATTGTATTCACTTGACGGTGTCGTGTATAAAATAGTGAGATAAAATGCTCATTAGTAGGAATTTGTACTTTTGAAAAACTGGCCTCTAATATCCTTTTTAACAGTTGTGTCAACGTGAGGTGTTTTGAATTATTTGGGAAAAGGCAGCTACCGGCGTCCAACAACGTGCTTTAATACAGTAAGCCTCAACTTTCAAATAATTCATTGATAAATACTTACAAAGTTTGTTGTCAAACATATTTACAATACACAAATGCATAAAAATGCAGAAACATGGCAATACAAACATATAAATGAGAAAAATATGTGTTTGTTTGAATGGTGTTTAACGTCGTATTAATAACTTTTTACTTATGTTACGGCTTTCCTGGATCCATCAGTAGGTTAGGACCCAGAAGTGACTTGCTAAAGGAACCTCCCACGAAACCAGAGGTGTCGGAGGGGACCGAACCTGGGACCACCAAGTATTAAGTCCGCCAACTTAACCACTGGGCAGCGAAGGACTCGAGAACAAAGTGTTTTGGAATGCCAAAGACATACCAGATGATAGAGTCTATATTTCCTTTTCAAAACAAAAATGAAGATTTCAGTTAACAAAAATGTGTACCTTCAAATCCAGGCGTTTATATCTATGTTTCGATGAATTGGTGATATATTGTAGCAGGCAACATATTTACCGTGTTAGAATAAATGCATTTTTATGTTGAATGTATGCGTCTGTGCATCTGTGCATTAATCGTCCATGTTTTCACTTCCTTGGACAGGTTACTTTTTACACTTACTCGTAACATTTCAGAAGCCTGTACCATAAATAACACATTCAGTGTCTTCGCGTTTCATGTGGTCCCGACTAACATGCCCCCAAAGTCCAACACTTCTGTTTATATTTTCAACACCCTGATAGACCCTTTACCTCTTAATACCTCGCTTTGTCGCGTCTGCTGCAAAGGACTTTGGAAACCACTATGACAAAAGGATAAATTGCTCCTAATGAGTGGTTTCCAAATAAGTCTAACGTTTGGCGAAATGGTTTCTACTATGTACATTGTATCTGGTACATGCTAATATAGATTTGTATGTTATATTTATCAGCATTTATATGTAATTACCTAAGTTTTTATAACTTCTTTTACCTCTCTCTTTGTATTTATATTTTTGGAGGTTAGATATATAAACGACTTGCTGTATATCTGTATGTTATATTTATTTATTCATATGTATTTTTCTTAGTTGGCTTTTGTAATTGTCGTGGCCCTATTTTGAAATGTTTTGCAAATGGTCAATGGCATATTCTGTTACAGAATGCCAAATAAATTTCAGTTCAATTGAGCTAATATTTTGTCTTTCACTCATTGTCGCTGTGTCTTTTAAACTTTCTCATTCCTGTTCACTTTGTCTTATTCATTTGAATTCATGCTTAATCACATTATACAATAATCCTTTGTGGCAACAGTCTTCATACCTGGGAAGGATATTCTGCCTTGCGTCGTTCATTATCCTCCCTCGGGGTTAGTACCGGTTATGGATCTAGGAAGTAGAATCGAGATGGATTCATCTAGAGACATCTATTTGAAGAGCGGGGTGGCCTCTGGAACAGAGCCCTATGTTGTACTCACTCATTGATTATATAGTGTGGTGGTGTAAAGTCGCATATCGGCACCGTCTTTTCTCTCCGAGGGACAATCAACCCCAGCCTATCACAGGCTGGTGATGCTTGTTACTTGACGAGAAATATCGTTGATGTCATAGGAGTACCTTCTGACGAAAGGCATTAGTATAAGATAAGTTAAATTCAACTTTTATTATCACATGTCAATTAAACTAAGCCTGTATAACGATTTCCTTTTTGTATGTGATACAATCAAGTATTTCGTCCATCAACAATTCTTCATTGAAATATAGCTATTGATGCCGCATACTCCTTACAATTGCGGTACATGCACGCTTGCAGAGAGTATGCGAAACCAATGCTTACCAATCAAAATATAAACGTCTTGGGTTTCGGATCAATAAATTTCCTCGACGCCATTATATTTATATATATACCATAGTTAAATGACTGTTCTTTATATATAGACTATCTTCATTTGATTAAGTGACTTATAGGCCTATGAGGCCGGGTGTAATTATAATTATTTTGTTACAACTGTATATTACTTGAACACATGTCACTATGATAAACAATTTGCTTACTTACTTACTTACTCTATGTCTCTGATTCATCTACTTTATTCATAATCGACGTAATATAAATAAGTTTAAAATTTAAACTAGTAAACGATATTTTCACACAGTTCACATACCGTAGCAGATGTTTATACATAGATATTGAGGTAGAATACTTTCTTTATATATCCCCGTTAGGCTAGGTAAATGATGACGGGAATAGCCCACAACTCGGAGCTAGTACTGATGTAGTATCCAGAAAACAGTCATCGAGGGTGACTTCAATAAGCTTCAAGCTTCCTTCACAATCGATGTAAAATTAATGTATTAAAGAATTGACTTAATAGTCAAATATCCCCATGTATAATGTTAACATTACTGCGTGACATAAGGTGTATGTTATGTCCTGTTCTTTTCATCGCCTGCTGTTGTTTCCAATTCAGACCAATCGCAAGTTCACAAATGATGGAACGGGTTTAATTGCCAATCGGTGTTTGGTCAAACATCACGTTGGTCAATCATCACCCCCGGGCAAACTCGGACAAACTTCGTGTCCGTCGATCAGTGACCGCATATTCTATAACCGGCCCGCAATATGCCTAATTGGTCGGTAATTACAAGCCGAGCGCGTTTTGTTTTAGGTGTGGACGAAGGGCGCGCTTCCCCATTATGGACCGATATGGTCATTTTTTTTCTTCTCAACCTTCCCAATCTCTCGAACAGATGGACACTGTCCACTCTACAAGCGGCCTCTCTGAACATAGCATTGACCATCTGTTTAGCAAGCGGAGTATGTTGTATTTTGCTTTTGAAATATGATATAATAGAAAAGAAATTCGCTATTGAAATGGTTTGTTTTTTGACGTATGTTGTTCTTTTCTTACTTTTGACTTACTTAGACAACACTTGACACATTTTGACCCATTTTACTTCGTGCCATTTCCTCTAGAATTTGTAAAATGGTTTGATATCAATGTGATTCCATGACTCATTTGTTGAAATGTGTCTATTTGTTTATTATACGCTAGAACAATTTTATACATCTTCAAGTAAGACCGGGGCCCGTTTTACTAAACAACTTACGGAAAATGTTTTCGTAAGTCATAATTGATAAACATACATAGTATCTTCAAAGAACGTACAATATTGCAATGTGACACATCATTGGAAGCGTCTCGGAGAGACGATTCCAATGATGTGTTACTTTACAATATTGCTAAGCCAAATATTGATAAAAGAGAAATTGTTGTTTTAGACTTACGGAAATCTTAAGCGTAAACTGATTAGTAAAACGGTACCCAGGTGCTCAATAAAGAAAAATAGCCACAAAAGACAACGAATCTTGCCTAACTAGTAACGTATTCTAATAAATTTATTTGTACATAATTTTAGATTAGATATGATTTTAATGATGCGTATTTTACGCATTAGGTCCAAATGTTCTTTATAAATTGTGTTCACAAAAGTATTAATGAAATAAAGTACAGAAATAAGAAATCTTACCGATGACCCTTTTTAACTTTAAAGCGTTTGTTGTTGAAACTGCACACCACATCAACAACATTTCAGGCATATTGCAATGTCTGACTCATCATGGATGGTAGAAATAACATCCAAGTATACTTCCCCATAAGGGCTGGTTAACCAGTTAGGACCATCGACTTTCCCTAGGTCAATCGTAGACTACATCTCATGGAATGCCACAAATCTAGAAATATCGCGATTCGAACCCGCGCGGATAGGGAGCAATGGGTCTTTTAATGCTGTACTCTCACCACTTGGCCATCTACAAAACCCCTACTCCCCGTGCAGTGGTTCTGTGGTATTTACGATGAAAAGTGGCTGAGAAACTGACAATATTAGTTGAAGGTTCCGCATTCATTTCCGACTCACCTTCATCTTTTGTGGAGGACAGTGGTCGAGGGATATAGCGTCGGCTTCTCAACATGAGGATCGTGTGTTCGAATCCCGCGAGTAGCGGGATCTGCAACGCGACTTGTCATTAATCCACATTCGGCGCGAGTACTCGTTATGTACCCATGAAGCAGAATCGAACGTGATGACATGTAATCTAAGTTGTAAAAACTTGTTTCACAATCGATGTCAAATAAATAAGTCTATACTAAACTGATCTTCAACCATCGCAACTGGATATCATTTGTTAACAGTTATATTCTTTAAATTCTACTGCCGAAAATATCCATAGTCACAATATGGATATTTAGTACTTAATAGATATGAAGATTATAAGAAAAGAAATTGTCACAGGATGGGAAATAATTTCATTCGATTTTACTGATTTGACATGGAGACTTTTACTAAAGCAAAAGGACTATTTCTTGTGTTGAAATATACAAAAAGCGGTCTATCATTGTTTACCACTGACCACTTTAGTTAGCAAAGGTTTTACTAGCATGCAGTTGGTTAAACAATTTTTGCGCAGGTTTGCAAGAAGATATTGCTAAAATAGATATAATATTCTGCTTTAACGACAATAATTCCAAACATAGCCGAGAAATTTTGATTTCATTTTATGATTGAGTCGTCGCTTTACTATGGACAAAACCAATTTGTTGTTTCGTGTAAGTTATTCAAAGTTTTTATTGTGTTTTCATGATGACCGGCTTTGACGCAAAGAAAAGACTTCTGAATCAACTCGGCACACGTTAAGAAACCCTAGTGTCGAGCAATTTTCTATTCAGTTACAGCTGTTTTGACTACATATGCTCTTCCCTATTTTATTTAAATATGGATTTGGCTATGTCTGGCCCGAAACAAGTTCTGTCGACCATAAATATTTTCATAGAATTTTGAAAGAAGTAGTAATTGACGAATTTTAAACAAAAGTCGATTTGTTCATTAAATGCTTCTACTGCGGTTTTAACGTACAGACATATAAAAAGTACCTGTGGATTATATCATCATCTCGATAAATTAGCATTTTAACGGAAAATTCATATTTCAAAATTCTGACTTTTATTTCTCTCTGACATCCTTCATATTGGTCATCTGATGTTGCTTTTTAATTTGAAAAACTTCCGAAATCGCTTATGAAATAAAGGCTTAACCATTAAAATGCCGAGTAATTTTCTAGAAATATATTCTTGTGTCGTCTGCTTTCATAAACCATAAATATCTGCTTAATTCGGATGGGGAAAGATAATCAGAGTATCAAACAGGTTAGATCACAGACAAGCCGGCAGTTTACTTGGCGGCTGGCCTGAATCTAACCTGTTTGCCTAAGCATGAAGTCGGTTCCAGCAATATAAGAGTTAAGTAGCTAATCATCGCTTTTGAATCGTCATGATATGTAAATGAGTTGATAGTAGTAAATTAGTCCACACAAGTTGCATTGATTTCTGGGTTAAGCAGTTTTTGTTCATAACGACATGGCCTGGGGATGGTGAAATATTTCCATATAGTCTTTATTTTAGTAATGAAATAATACGAGAACCGTAAAGGATAAGGAACAGTCCATCTAAACAGAAACATTTGCACGCCATATATTGTGAATATTTCACCCATTCCCTCATATGGGAGTTTTTAATCGATCCGAATCCAAAATTGAACACAACAGGCGGCAATAAAAGCATGGATACATTTTCTTTAAAAGAAATAAAACAAAAATAAAACAATAACATGAATTTCTGATTCGAAATAAAATTTAATTTTATCACAGTGGTTTCTAATTTGCAATCACTACAACATAAACATCTGTGCAAGATGTTATGAAGTAAGGGCGTTAAAATGGCGAAAATTCGCATCTCGGACTGAAAATTCAGTTAGTTTCATCCATTTGCCGAAATGTATTTACATTTTCGGTTCATATTTTGCCCCGAGAATCCCTGGCCGAACTCAGGCTGGTAAATTAGACCTTATTTATGTATGAGGCATAATGGTTGCAAATTGGCAACATTATCGCATTTCTGTCGCTATCGATCGCGCTCGGACTTCTTCGGAAAACCCCCGATGGTACGAGAGGGCCGTCTCAGCCAATCAGAGCGCTGGAAATCGGTAGCGCGTGAGATTCCCTTTTAATAAGCGAAGACCGTTAATTTTTATTGGCTAAAACGTCTTCCCTCTCTGTCCCTGCTTGCAACGAGTATAAAATAACAACTGTCGAAAATTTCATTAATTCTTGTAATTCCTTAGCAACAGTTACGACATAAATCGTGTGTTTGACAGAACAGTGATAATTAATTAGATAAACAAACGGCTGTTTGAAATTGCTTCTGTTATTTGAATTAAAGTTTGACAAATTTCTATTTTGAAAATTACAAATTTCATAACGATATTTACTCTTGAAGAGAGATAAATTTAATTTTAAATTGATTTAACAAAATATTTCTGATATTAAATAAAATAAAAAAAATGCTGACAGACGACGGAAGAATTTCTCTAGGAGATGATGGGAAAAGAAAATACGACGATTTCAGTGGGATTTATTCCACCGATCATACACACCCAAGTGCCCGGGTCTTGGCAGAAACATCAGGTAGGCAATCTTCTATTAATACAATCTTTCTCAAGCAGTAAATATGGAATCTCGTTGTGTTTATTAAATCACAATGGAACTCACTTAACAAAAACTGGATCCAATTCGGTCCTGGGAATTTGATAGCTCAACATAATCAATCACGATAATCCAATCGAGTTAACTAAGTTTATTTTACGGACGTCTAACGCGGTCTCAGGTGAGCCCAGTTTACTATGCGGATAATGAAGTTGGTATGTAACGCATTTAAAAATAAGTAATTTCATTTCTGACACCGACCATGGCGCTAAATTGAGGCGTTATGTCACATGATTAAATGAATTGTCCGGGTACGGTAAATATACTCGACGGAATTTCGTTTTTTATTGTCATCGTGTTAATGTCGTCTCGCCTCGCATAAAGCCAACTGCAAACCAAATTTATTATCAATAACTTTATTTACGGATAAACGAATTTTCGAACAAGGGGAACGTGTGCTAGATGTTTCGCTGGCGAAAATTGATTCGATCTCTGTAATTAATGGGATTAATAAATCTCACGCAGAATTCCGTCATTTTTATCGCACGGAATTCTTGGGCGGTTAGTTTGTAGAAACAGTTTTGGAGTATAAACATTAGAAAATACTTGACTGTAAAATAGTTTGGTCGGATTCACCTGCTTATTTAAGTTTAACTTATGCAAAAAGGACGCGAATTTATAAAGTATAAAGATAACCAGGTCAGTAGAAACTCTAATTAGTTTTGATCTCTTATAACAGTTTTATTGTAAACCTACCACACTTTAACGATTCTAAAGCTACAAAATATAACAACATTCGTTAACTATTTGTCAAATACAAATATATCAAATTTTGTTTATTTGGAAGAGTTGTCCGTTGTGAAATGAGACTGAGAAAGATGTGGAAGATACTTCTCTGGTAGGAAAGTAGTTATTTGGTAGAAAATGTAGGAATGTCTCTTAAAAGTTTTACAAGTTTTTAATCACTAGACAACAAAACACTTACGGTTGAATAGTGAAAGGCTGTGCAATTGACAACAAAATGGACTCTTACAGCCATACACACGATGCCTTATATGTGCAAACCATTCCTTTTCTTTTCTCTTTTTCTCTTTTATATAAGGATATTTTCTAGCTCATACGATGTGTAGAATTGATTTCCCTTAAAGTGTCATGTCCAAGTTGGTTTAGTCTTCCTTTTACTTTTGCCGAGAATTGTGTGAAAAAATAAATACTTGTTTCATTCTTGAAGATACACGATAATTGACTAAAATCATTAGAAGGATGATCAAGACGGCAATTGTAGAATAATGATAATAAAATTGCATACTTTCACAGCGCATGAATTGTACACACAGTTAACTGTATAATTCCGCATTCGATTCCGTTACTTTCTAATTAAAGTAATCGAGAGATATTTGTCGAAAATATTCCTTAGTTGAAAAATAGATAAATCATAGAATTAAAAGAGAAATTATGAAATTATTTTCATTTCAATACTAATCTTACCAATTCAATTCCTTATAAAGGCATTTTATCTTTTGGTTAAGACCACGTGTCTATTTCTTTACTCATTGCTTTGTTAGAATATGATTTCGGATTTCGGATTTCTTTTTTTCTTCCCTTTTACTTTGCTTTTGGCAACGGTTCATACTATTCCATTGCTTTAATCATTGTGTAAGTCTAAATATGAGCCAATTAATAGGATATCATTAGGATTCTTAAAGACTCAATTTCAGCTCGGGATGTATCATGTCGTCGATTGGTCCTTGATTGGGTAATTTTCTTAATAATAGAGTTGTGTGTGCTTTGCTTTCCGAAACCTTAGATATCTGCTTAATTTAAATGAGGATATATTGTCAGACTATCAAACAGGTTAAATCACAGGCCAGCCGCCAATTTACTTGGCGGCTGGTCTGGATCTAACATGTTTGGATAAGCATGAAGTCGGATCCAGCACTATAAAGTTTAAGTTTATCAAAACTAAAGGGTACAAAAAATGAATAAGACGAGAGAAAAATAATCCGCGAAAAAATTTCATGTGAGAGGCGTTTCTTTTGTAAGGAATACCATCGTAAAATAAAGATGGAAATTAATGGCTGAAATAATCTTTTTATACATATCGCAAAAGTCATAACCATGTACCAATTGCTGTGAACAAAACTTTGCTAATCATTGCAAATATATAAATTTCTAGTTAGCATACATCAGGAAAGAAATATGCACCATGAAATATTAAAAAAAAAAATAAGATAAAAAATAAACCCGAATGCATATCAGTTTCCGAAAATTGAAAAAAAATATGGTTGTTCCCAGAAAGACCCAGAAGAGACGCCATTCAATTAAAAATTGATACTTCCTGTATATATTGTTTTATTGCTGACTGCTGCACAAAACCTTAACCAGGGGAAAAGTTTTTTCGGCATAATGCGGCAGATACAATTCCGAACCCAAATGTTTCAACGACGCATATAACAAGAATGTATTGTTCAATACATGACCATAGTAAATTATTTAAAATTGGCTTGTATTAAACGCTTTAAATTCTATAAGTGACCATTTATACAGAAATAAAAAGGTAATTTATATTTTAAAAAAAATACTACAAAATTGTTTGCTTCTTCAAAATATCTATTCGGAGTAAAACTACGGATTTTTTTTCCATGAAATACTTATTAAGATATCACCATGAGTATTCAACAACTTTATTCAAGTTTTTGATTGCATCGTTCAGAATTGTTCAAAATTCGATTTATACTCAATAAACTTAGTGGAAAGAAAACATACCAGGTTCTTTTCATAATACTTGATGGAATCAACTGAATGTCTGCCGTAAACCGCCGGTTTCAAAAATTCTAAAATGTGAAGAGATTAAATATATAACAAAATAATAAAAACAAAAAACACGTGCGTTCATAATTCGTAAAGTCGTGAACAGTCATATATTTACAATGTATATTCAAGAATCTTTCTTAGTTAAATGTGTTGCCATGGACATATAAACAGCATGTGCTGCTTTTTACTTAAATGAACCATCTCTTGAAATGAATGTTTTACCTTATAGTTACCGTAAACTATGAAATGTTTCGATAATTGGTAAAAAAAACATTATTGAAAATAAAGAAATATGGAAAACTTTTGTAAGCGTCTCAATTGGTACGTGGAAATAGATTGCATTATCTGACTTTCGCCGAATGTTGCGTCTTAGACCCAATTAATATTCGATTTCGGCCACAAATTGTGAATGGTGTTTTAATTTTGTGAATATATTATAGTTAGTAACCAAACGAAATGCTTTTCAGAAACATTTGTAACAAACTCAACCGTCCGTATTCCCAGCTTATCTAAAAGCCTTAACAGAAAGGGGATTTTTTTGTTTAAATGCATTTCACTACATGACTGCATTAATTGGTCGGGTGCAGGAACGGTATTTACGGAATTCAAAATCAGATTTACCACCCCTGTGAATTGAATATGATGAGAATAACTATGGATAAATGAAAGAATAATAAAATATTAGTTCATAGTATTCAGGGTTCCAGATTAGCTTGTGCTTCAGAGCATTCTGAAATCATGATTTCGAAATCTTTATGATTGACCTGGTTTTGTAGACACATATTACAATCATCTGGTCGAGACTATTCTATTGTGTACCAGCAATATAGGGTTAGGGACGATATACAGAAATCAGCAAAGGGGGTATTCCTCTTTTTTTTATCTCTATTTTTTTTCGAAATATATTTCGCAACCTTAAAGCTTTTGTGATGTTATTCATTATTTAGTATTCGAGATCCCGAAATGAATTTTACCAAAAGTGCGCAAACGCATGAAACGATTATGATACGAACAAAAAAAGGAAAAAAAATTGAAATACTCATTGTTAGTTCTACCTTTCTAGTTTATACAGTTAACTGTGTACAATTTATGCGCTGTGCTTGATTATTTTGTCGAACCGCACTATTAACAGTGTAGAATCAAATAAATTGTGCCAGCATCTTTGATCAATAACATTTTGTTCTTCTGTGATTCTTCCTTGAATTCTTCTCTTTATTTAAAGATTGGTGAGCAGAAAACAGTTATTTTGAATTGTTTTATTTTGTGTTTAGTTTTGAATTCAGTAAAGGCAATTATAACAACGGAAATGCTTTTTGGCCTCGATGGATTTTAGCATGGATTAATTTCTTTTCCCTTTTCCTTGTGTCTTGCATTATGGTTCCGATGACGTTTAGGCATTAAGTATCGTTGAGTTGAAAAAGAAAAACATTTTGAACACTTAAAAAAAGACATAAATTCATAAAAAAAATACCTTCCAGTCCTCCAAAAAAATGCCGTCTGTAATATTTGTGTAATACAGATATGGATTACAAATGCATGTAACTTGTATGATTCCCACAATTTCATGCAAAGAAGGACTTTTTGTTATACATGTGTATTCCTTGTCAACTGTAATCCGTGTATGCTTCACATGAAATGAAATATTATTCTTTAAATCTGTTGTTGGTTTTTGTAACAGAAAATATTTCAAAACATAAATGGTGAAATAATTTTCCTCTATAGTATTAAAAGAAAATCGGTAGAGTTAGTGAATACTTCGGATGATTGACTATCCATTTCGATGTAAACAAAGTAAAATAATTTTGTAATACGTATTAGGCGTTCCATGTAATGTTGAAATTGCTGTCATCTGTCACAAAACTCGGATACGATTTTAGATAGTATGGACAAACGGTATTTCAGTGTTGAGTGTTGCATGGAATTTGATATGTTTTTTTACCGTCATGAAAATAACACAAGTCTCTGAGTTCCTGTAAGACTAAACAAACATATAAATGAATAGATAATGATAAAAAAAACAATATTGTCACTTTATCATAAACTGAAAATATGTTGTCTATCGAGCTTAAGGTGAACATACTGTAGCAGCCGTTCATCTGATGTGGTTTTTTTTTTATCTCTCGCGGGCCTTTTCTTACTTACGAATGTGAATTTTACGTGTAGTTTGTTACGTAGCAAGTCGAGGTCGCTAAAAGAATAGCTACATTGTTCTTAAAGTGGATAATTCCTAATGAGCGAGTTTTTATAATTATACAAGTTAAAATCATTTCTCAAATTCGGAACCACTGTCCAAGCACCTTGCATAAATGAGTCATCAACAATTAAGTACGCATGTCAATATTTTTACAAACTAATTGTGTTAAGAAAAGTCATGTTGTGTTATTTTTTTCTTGCTTTTATTCCGCTAAATACATTTTGAATGTATTTTGAACATATACACTCGTCGGCTGTATATATGCATATTTATGTCACTATGACATTCAAACAACAATGATTAAACGAAACATTCTATAAAATCGGGCAGGCGGTAACAAAAGAAGCACATTTCGAGAGAGGGGGCTTCAATTTCCTACAACACATTGTACATTTTTACAAAAATAAAAACTTGTTCACGATGAAGAAATCGTAAAATCCATAACTCAATTGAGAATAGCAAGATAAACTGTTTTAGTGGTAGAGAATGTGTTTAGATACAGCAGGAGATTAAAAAATTACAAATGGGTGAGTTTATCAAGAAAATGACAAAGAAGTAAATTATTTAACAAGTAAGAAGTGAAAATGAAACATGTGTGTTACACTTTGTGTTCGTTTTCGAAAGGGATAAATGATCAGCACTTTTCACTATTTTGTCTTATCCGAAACCGGAGCATATACATGTGTATGTTCCTTTCTATAGCATCTGAAATTACTTTCTTCAAAATATCCCCGTTTGATACAGATGTTATTAAAGTATCATAGCCAGAACTGTTTAAAATATCATCCCAAAATTCCTTGAAGTAATTTGTGTTTTGTTTTTCCAATTCAATTACGCACCAGAAAACGAGAAAATGCTCATTCAAACATGTTACTTTATTTACTTTCTCAAAACTCGGTCTAAGTAGTTTTGATACACTTTTACCATAAATTCTTGGTTTCTAGAAACGCAAAAAAAATACAACGATGCATTGTGGTGGGATGGTTATTGTTTTCGGTGTTCATTTTTCGTAATATCATTTGTTGTCGTATACATAAAGAGATTTACAAAAGATAATAATAAGAACTCCCTATAACTGCTTCGCGAAAGTCCTTCAACAGTCAATCTTTTGAAATTGTACATGGGCTAAAATCAAATCCATGACAAACGTTATATAACTTTATTTTATACCTCTTATAGAATCAATATGCTCTTAAGATGAATTTTTATATAAGACGGCGCAATTTTACCTTCAAAAGGAATTAGCAGACACAATTTCAAGCCTATATTACTGGTAAGTTTGTCATAATAATGTTTGTCATAGCAACCCTCCTTATTGTCATTTTCTATTTTTTCTTTATTTTTTATTACATATCTTTTGTTTAATTACTTGTTGGTAGGTAGTTAGGTTTAGGGACATCTTCCATCATCATAAGCGAGTCATCGCAAACATAATTGAAATACTATAGACGCAATGGAAAACCCATATAAAATATGAACCAGTTTTGAAGCGTGAATTCGCGTAAACGTGACAACACCTTATCTGAGGCAACATGTGCCGAAGCATTTTCTACATTTTAGGAAAGCTGTCAATTTCTTCTGGGTTCCCTTTTGCTACCATTTGAGACAGACGTTTAGATTCTCTCAGAAGATTCCGATCAGGCTAATTGGTCTATTAATAGACAATATTTAGCTGTCGATTTCAGTACCTCTGAGACGTCATCACAAGGTCACGCCGGCACGTGAACTTTCGCGCCATCTGTTTACACCTATTTCGTACAAACGGAGTTCGCTAGCGGTGTGCATTCGTCTCATTAATTATGGATAACATGTTTTATAATAAACTTCGCGCTGGGTTTATATACCCGATGTCCAATATACCAACGTATTTCTTCGGATTTTCTTTTGTCTCGCTTTTCTTTATCCGTAACAAAATATACCAAGGCTTGATGTAATGATCATGACGTCTTCAAAAGTCACATGCCAAATTCCGTGCTTACCCATCAACAATTCCGTTTTTGTCAAGTTCATAAGCAATACTGCGTTTCGATCGGGTTAGGAATTTAGCTTTGCGGTGTCGAAACGACTTTCATGGGGAAAAAACGCAACAAAAATCCTATTTTTGTATATCATTTTGTGTTTATAGATCCGTTCCCATCAACGTTTTTCTTTTGTTTATTTCATGAAATGAAGCTATTTTTCCTTCGTTTATGGAGGTACTAGCGAAAGATAAAAACTTAATTACATATTGATTAATTACATATTGGTATGAAACCGTTTCGTCATCTCATACAGTGCTGAAAGCTTTTCTCTTTTTTTACTTCCTTTTTCTCATTTTTTGATAGATTATTCCATGAATGGAAAGAAGTTAGATTCATTCCCTAAATCATTTCCAACGTTCAGGTGTAATTTCGTTCTTTTTACGCTGTCGGTTGTAAACTTTAACGCCTAAGGACGAAACAATAATCCCTTTCTATAATTTGAAATATTTCCCACCGATATTTCGATACCCGAACTTTCAAAGATGGAGAAAAGTTTTATTTCTGACCAGAGATTGAAATTCAAACTCAAGTCATGAAATATCTTACAATATTAACCCTATACGTCGAAGTTAAAGGGACGCCTTAAGAAGTTCGACAAAGGCAGAATTTATTCAGTATCTCCTCGGTCTAAAAGCTGGTCTTGTAGCAAAGCGAAGATTCATTTCTCACCAAATAGAGCATAATCTTGCACTTGAATGTGATGCAATTTTGCATTAAAATGACTCCTGGATGATTTTTTCAATATATTGAAAACATGAAAAAGTCACTGATTGTTGTTCAAAATATGACGAATATGTTTTACAAAATCATTGTTGTGGATGGGGAACCTGTTTTTATCTATGTACATTGTACTCATTTATTTCTTTTGTGATTTTGCTACTTCCACTAGCAGTTTGACACCACGATAATGATCTACAAAATAGTTACTCCTTAGAAAACTTTCTTACAAGGGTTATTTTAGTACAACAAAATAAACAAAACATAATTGTCACTTGATTTTCTTTTTTGACAATGAATTGTTTCCATAAGTCATATGATGTGACTTAAGAAATTAATTTTCAATAGAAAATGCTTTGAAATGGAATTCCTCGTAAATTGTTAAATTCAAATTTCAATTCTATCTTAACTCAATACCCGGCCTCCATTATTGTTCTTTACGAAAGAGAAAAGTAGCATAATAACATGCAAGTCATTTCATTTCTTAAAGTAAGAAATATTTTACAAAGAAAAGTTCTGAAGATTTTCAATGATACTGAGTTATTATATTTTGATTCCTAACTCTATGCTGATCCTAATCATAGGGTATATACACATATACACGTGTACATCATACACATAATGTTAAGTTGTATTTCATAAATACGGACAATACCACCAAGAATAGTGGATCCAATTTTTAATTTTTTTTCCTCTCCACTTGCGATCGTTGTTTTCATAAATACGGACAATACCACCAAGAATAGTGGATCCAATTTTTAATTTTTTTTCCTCTCCACTTGCGATCGTTGTTTTCATAAATACGGACAATACCACCAAGAATAGTGGATCCAATTTTTAATTTTTTTTCCTCTCCACTTGCGATCGTTGTTTTCAAAATTCTTCCAATATCGAATTGTGGTTTGAATTTGCTTTTTAATTCGTTTTACAAACATACACCTTTCGAAGAGTCTAAATTATATGAAAAAAAAATTTAGCTCGGGTAACGTTTATTTTTAAGTCAAATTAATTTTTTCTCTTAAAGTGGAACAATTTCCAATTATTTATGAATTTTAATCTTTAAGGAAAAGAATCAAAAGGTTCCGTTTGTTAAAGATAAACAAAGATCTGGGTATAAATTTCTTGAGGATTTTTTAGGCCATTCTTTAATTTGTTTAAATTCCTTTACGTTCTGATTTGTGTCCATTTTAGTCGTATAGATTGCTTGAATAATAATACGACGAAAAAAAGAAAACTAATACACATAAATTGTAAGACTATTGTATGTACATAAATCGCTTACAATAGTTAAATTAACTGCTCAGACAAAATTTGGGCCGAAATCTCCAGCTTTTTTTTTTTTTTTTTGAAAAAAGATTTGGTGTAACAGCTAATTGTATTTGTTTTGGCTAAACATTGAATTTGCAAGGAAAATGTTTTAATTGTTAGGCCGAGTGATATCAAGAAATGAACGAAAAGAAATAAAATACGAGGATATCGTTAACAAAAATCATTATACAAAAAGTCAAAAAAGAAGATGACAGTTTAAATTCAATTATAAAATGATAATACCATAGTCGTGTGTCTAATGGTATTTCCGTTTTTTTCTGCTTTTTTTTTGTTTCTTTTTATTTTATAAAAATAAATAATAATTTTAAAAATCATTTCCGATCATAATTCCAGGTCAAGAAGGGGCGTTCAAGAAAATCAAATCCGAACAGAACCCCGGCGCATCGTCCCTCGTGACCGGAGGTTCCGGTTCGTCCACCAATCCGACCACGTGTCCGACCCCCGCCAGGCGGCGACACAGAACGACCTTCACCCAGGAACAACTTCAGGAACTGGAGGCGGCGTTCGCCAAAAGTCACTACCCCGATATCTACTGTAGGGAGGAGCTTGCCAGAATTACCAAATTGAACGAAGCTCGTATACAGGTAGGCATTTGCTTCCTCTGTGCTGTTTTCAAACCTTCGTGTAACTCGTATGATCAAAGTTGTAGTTGAATTACACTATCTATGTTTCGTTCACCCTAGTCCGAATGATTCTGACGTAGATATTTCATTTTACACAGAACAGTACAGAACAGACCATAGTTTATCAAACAAGTATATTTTACATAGTTCATACAAAATATAGTATCATGATATTATATTTTATTCAAAATATGTATAATATAACTATGTACAATATACTTGTTTAAATAACTATATTCTGACATTCTGCACAGCTTGGAGCATCTGAGTAAGGATAATTCGGACCAATCTTTAGACCGGCATTTACTGTCGGGACAAATCCCACATGATTTACCAATCTGTACAAAATTCGTACGGTGGTATGGCGATCTCCATGTTTCTTTTTGTATTTTCCCGACGCTGTCCATAGCTGGATATTTATTTAAAGTGCCCCAAAATACCATTGTTTTATGAATAACCCATCCAAATCAAAACGACATTTTAAGAAAGTATCGCGGATATTGAAAAGTCAAGAAAATTAACGATGTCCCCATATAAGGGTTTTACCGTTTTACACTTCATCAGGTTATATATAATATGCTCTCAGCAAGAAAGTATCAAATCAGTTAAGTAAGATTGTTGACTGATAAATAAATTAGATATTAAAGGCGAAATGGGAATGTTTTCATTTTTTTTCATTCAACGTATTGCCAAAAGTGTGCATGTCCTTTATCAATTAAGACTAAAATTGTTCTTGGGATCTGCCGATTACTTTAACTAACCAGAATTATGCAAAAAGTAACGTTTCAAAACTGGCGGAAGTTTACAAAAGTGATATGCACTTGATATCAAATGTTACTACTAAATCGAGTTCACCATTACAATTGTATTATTAGCATTGATTCTTTAAGAAAAATGCATACGATACGTAAATATTCATGAATTGCTCTTGTCAAAATATAAGGTTTTACAATTTCTTTTTAAGTTTGAAAAGACAAACCGAGAATATTTTACCACTGATACCTTCACAGTCACATTGCTACATTTACTTCAAAACGTATTTTCTTCCACTTTTTGATGGCGATAGTGTGTTTGTGAAAGTAACCTTTATATTATTATTATTATTATTTGATGAGATTAAGATATCAAATTGACTTCGAAATCGACAAGGAAATCGTTCTTCGTCATAAATGTCATTCTATCCTAAAATGTCGTCATTCTATCCTAAAATGTCCATAAACGTATTTTTGTATGTTCTACCAGGAATTGTGAATGTTATTAAAAGAACAAGTTCAAATGTGCCAAAAGCATCGGAATTTTAACTCAACCCTTTCTGATACAATCTTGTAATGTGTGTGCAGCTTTTAATCAAAGAACTGTTTGATTTGTTTGGGGATTGCAAAGAAAAATGAAATTTCTTATTCTAAAAGTTATTCTTATCCTTTTTCTAATTTTTTATTGAACCACACAGTTATACCCATCGTTTGATTGTCGTCTGCATATTCTCTCAATTTGAAAAAGAATTAACCTTATGTCAAATAGCAGATCCAGACACGAGTTTTTGTACCATAAAGTTTAATTCTAATTCATCCCATTTTTGTATTGCCATTTACATAAGCTTTCAATTTGGGATGATAAAGAATCGTTTAGTAAATACTTAACCCTGTGTCAACTATCGGTTCCAGACACGTGTTTTATACCCTGAAACTTAACTAAAATTTAACCCACTGTTTAATTACCATTTATATATTATTTTAAATTGAGATGATGAAAAATCGTTTGCGTAAGAGATAATCCTATGTCAACTATCAGTTCCAGACACGTGACCACGAAACACACAGACACGTGTACACAATTACGAAAGTACAAAACTACTTCCGGGCGACAAGCAATATGGCACCGAAATGCAGTTCATCAAACCTAATGACCGTGAACATTTCTTTATTCCGCGATTAACAACTGACAATAATTATCCGGAAAGCCCCCGTTTTGAAACCCGACCCCCTCAATCCCGTTATCTTTCTCATCTTTTCAAACACCATATTTACTAGATGGCGCTGCGACCCTAAAATAACGGGAATTTTGTCATTGATTTTCGCGATCGCCCGCGACTAATTGTGCTTCCAGTTTGACCATTTGTCCCGTTATTTTAAATTGTATTTGAAGTATTAAAGACAAAAAGATGCCGGGGAATGCCGGGGGCGAGTGCCGAATGAGGGATCTTAAGTGGTTTTCCCGAGAAACAATGTTTTGTTTGAAGAAAAGCGAGACCGTAGCCATTTTCTGAAACAAGTAGGGACTTTCTACATTTCTGAAGAGTCTTCGGAATACTCGGACCGAATCGCTGAGTGAAACATCAGACGGGATTGCCTCGAACTTTGACAGATGGCAGGCTGATCTTCGTGTAGTTGTTTACACTTCATTAGGTTGATATACTTTAGGGGCTACTCTCTCTCAGAAAACAGGTTTGCAGACTGCCTTCATGTAGAGTATTGTAGGAGACGGCACCGAGAGAACATTAATATATATATATGAAGAGCGCACGTACTAGTAATTTGCTACAAGTCATCAGTTCATTCTTTATGAATTGTACAGCATCAACAACGGCACAATTACATTGTGCAAAAATGGTTAAAAAGCATAAACTGCAATGTTTCCCAGTGGAATACATAAAAATATTTCCATTTATCCAATACCAACAACGTGAACTTTCAAAATGCGGAACTTATCGCATTTCATTGGTTCCTGACGTTTCTCACCTGATCTTGTTTTATCGCTAATTGTAAACAAACCTCATCATTTTCACGGGTTTAAAGTTTAAAGTTAAATGTCAATATTATTCTAGAAAATTTCCAAATCAAGGTGTAAATGAGCGTAGTATAGATAGCCTTGGTTTAATTTGCAATTTCGAGATCTGTTCCCTAGCAAGTTTATCGTAGTACATTCTTTCTGTTGCAATTTTGCGGTCAAAGGATATGGAAGGAATATGTGCGAAAATTGCAATTTTACAAATTTATCTTTTGAGATCATCTGTGTTGAAATTTTGCAGATTTAGCCCAGATTTTTTTTATAACGTTCATCAACTATTTCGTTTATACACATAGGGTTAAGGCCCCTTAAATATGAATCTTCGCCCTCGACCATACTACCCTATGAAAATGGGATGAAAAAAGAAAAAAGAAAAAAGTTATATCAATTGTTATTACTAGGATATTGTTTTGGTCTTTACTTTCAAATGCTTATAGGAATACTTTTTTAAGACTCATATATTTTTCTAGCTAAAATAATAATTTTCTGATGATAGCCGCGTGGAATTCTGTATAAAAAAGAATAACGAATCGCGGAACTAAATTGTCAACAACAACACGCCATTTTATTCGACAGAAAAATAGTCTGCCTGCCAACTAGATAACTGGCCGACGGTCCTTTACGATCTATGGCCAATTCAATTTTCAGCTTAAATGCTCCACATAGATTGATACTAAAGCAATTTCCATATAAAAGACCCCGCCAATTGTTCAAAATTAATGCTATAAACTTCTGCTTATATACCTTCAATAGATAAATATTCAAATACGTTTAAGCGGCATTTCTCGAGCTAACAACATTTTGAATCACGGCAATGCCTCTCCGACGCCGTCTATGAACATATAGTTGGCCGCTAGAGGGCAGGACGAAATTCAATTTACAAAATGGCGGCTGAGAGAGTCGTTTCTCGATCATGGGCCGACGTCAATGAATTTTTATCCGTCATTACGAGGCGATCTCGGCATGTTGAGGTCTTTAGACATTAGGGGAGTTGTCGCATCTAATAAGATCTGTGGTCCCAAGAGCTGGGCCGAAGCGCGGACGGATAATTAATATTCCTGGGTTGTAGGACCGCATCGCATCTTTTCCAAGCTATCCTTCCGCGCCTAGCTTCTAACGTCGCCGGATATGCTAATTAAAACGGACGGTTAAGAACGTTTCTTACGTCCGACCATGACAGGAATTAACAAAAGCTGCGTATTAAGTGACATGTTTTTTTCTATTCTTTTTTTTCGTTAACTGCACTAACTACCATAATCTAGTTTCAAGCTTGGTTTTAAACTTAACCCTTAGAATGCTTGGTATTGTTCTAAAAGAAGATTTTGTGTCGTCTCCTTTCTAAAACCTTTCCAACTGCTTAATTTTGATGTTGAAAGATACTCAGAGTATAGAACAGGTTAGATCACAGGTCAGCCGCCTTATTACTTGGCGACTGGCTCTCATATTGAAGTTTAAATACATATTCATTTTTGGTATATACGAATATTTTCATAAAATTCTTTTTTTTTTATATTATTTTAGTAGGATCAATCTTGCTCTGTATTCAATGATTTCTATAACTTCCTAACGATTTCAATTATTCTAAATCATCTTTATTCTTCCGACTTTGATGTTTTAGCATTTTTATGTTGATTATGACAAGTGTTAGCTAAAATGTGTATTATTGTATCAGTTTGCCATGCTACCGTTTTGACAAGAAATCTGAACATTCCTATTTTAATGTTAAATGATAAGTCCTACATTTATGAGTTTTTGGTTACAGTACATGGTCCCCTCCGCATTGATTAAAATCCCGGTGTCGGCATTTGGATTTTGGTGAGATCTAGTTTTTTGCCTTGCTTACGGAATACCGATGACTCTACCTGGCTTTATCAGCTCTTAGAGACAGTTCAGTATCGGTCTTCCTCCATCATTAAAGTCCAGGGGCCCGTTTTACTAAACAGTTTACGCTTAAGATTTGCGTAAGTCTAAAACAACAATTCCTCTTATTTCAATATTGGACGAAGCAATATTGCAAAGTGACACATCATTGGAATCGTCTCTCCGAGACGCTTCCAATGAAGTGCCACATTGCAACATTGTACTTTCATTGAAGATACTATCCATGTTTATCAATTATGACTTACGCACATATTTTCCGTAAGTTGTTTATTAAAACGTGCCCCGCGTCGCAACATAACTGAAATACTGTTGATGCTATATAAAGCCCATATAAATAAATGAATAGATAAAGATATAAAGATAAACAAATAACAGATAACAGATGACAGATCGGTTAATCAGATCGCAATGCTTTCCACCAACGAACAGTATTTCGTGTAAAAATGTACACTTAAATGGATTGATTTTCAACACGCTTTAAAGTTAAAACATATTTTTTATCATCGACTTTGACGGAAGCTTGAAATTCATTAAATTCACGTTCGATGACTGCTTGCTTTTCCTCTACTACTTCATGTGTATACGTTCCAAATCCTAATAAATAAAAGCAAAAACACAATCGACAAAATGGATATCCAATCGAAGAGAATATGTTGCTCTTTCACAAAATATTTCAAATGCATCAGCTGCAATTTACAAAACTGTTCTTTAGCGTTATTCGATATTGAGTAAATACAATGGTATCGAAAATGATATCGGTGTGCCGCCATGAAATATCGTATTACATGTATGGTTACTTATCATCCATACCAACATGTCCTTCTCTCCCATAATATTCCAAACGTTTTTATTAAGAGTTTCACACTCTTCAACCTTTTTCCGAGACGAAATTGATCAAGATGTGTTGTACATTTGGTCGAATCGCCACTTTTTAACGCATTACCATATGCAGACGACATATTTTACTTGAAACAGACGACTTAAGAAATGCTTTGTAAACATCTAAAAATCCTTTCAGTTCTGCTGTTGTGATAAGTGAATAGATTGAAAACGATAGCGACAAGTAACTTTTTCATTTTGCCGCAATGCTTTTTGAAAGAAGTCTGCTGCACGATGCACAAATGTGGTGTTGGGTGGTAATCTAGCATTGTCAACAAATATGCTGCTCATCTTCTACAATTTTTTGGATTGGTAAAGTTTTTCTCTCCTTTTAGTGTCTTAATTACAAAAATAAAAGAGTAAATAAATATGACCGAGGTTAGGAGACAGTTTCCAGTTAATGTAATCATTACGTGTATATTAACTGGAAACTGTCTCCTAACCTCGGTCATATTTATTTACTCTTTTATTTTTGCAATTAATTAATCATTAATCATTATACTGAAAAAAGTATCGTCATACAAGATGGACAAAGACTTTCAAGCCTGATGATATGATATACCATAATCATAAACACATGTGATAATGACATTCATTCAGTTGTGATAATTCTTTCAACATCTTATAAATCAAACAAAAATGAGACATGTCATGCCGATATGTAGAAAAATCATTGCGTTTTGAAATACTAAATGTCATTTGAGCTTTAGAGAGGCATAGCAGAATATGAAAAAATACCTGAATTTCAAGGTTATTTTGACGTTCTTAATGGAAGAATATAATGTCACAATGACATATTGAATGTGTACATATGTTAACACTTTGAAGTAAAAAAAAACAGTTGTTGCTAATTCACGAATTGTACTGAAAAGTGAATTAGACCAGTTTTAGCATTGTCATGTTACCACGTCGAAAGAATTCTGCGTTTTATCATTTAATGGAATATGGCAGGATGGCAACTTTCCACTAAGACCCATTGAAAAAGGTTTGAATTGTTGTTGGAAAAAAAGACATGTAATGAACTTATTAGCAAATCACTGAAAATAATATTTGGTCACAATTCTTCAATTTCACATTATTTTATCGTTGACCATCCCCTCCTGTTATCCCCTCTTAATCCCAAACCCCGCCCCCATTCCACATTCTTCACCCATGTTCCCTACTTTCTCAGTCCAACTTCCAGGCCACTCAGTAAGCACAAGATCGAAAAGAGCAGATAGAATCTCTAATTGAAAACAAAATAGCTCTCAATGACTAAGACGCGTCAATTTTTGCGCGTAATTCAATTACGTAAATGCGCTCTTCCCTCTGAGAGCGCTGAAGGATGGTCCTTTACAAGAACGCACTTAGAATTCCAGATCGCAGACCGGTTCCCGGTTTTGCATGCCTAGTTGGCGACATTCATTACGCGCCGAAATGAAGAGAGAGTAATGGGGGATGCGAGGAAATGGTGTCGTACGGAACGGGGCACCACACCCTTAGCACCGACGAAGAATCAATGATTGTACAAAACGAAAACAGAGTGCTTCTTTCAGCACCTCTTTCGAAAACTATCATTTTCGCACTATTTCCGGCAAAATTATCACCACTTTTTCGGCTCTCCTTTGAGTGCCTCTTTCAAAACGACTGTTGATACTAAACACCAAAACTCTCTCATGTCATTACTTTCAAATCTCAATTTTTGTGCTACTTTCAGCCTAACTTTAAGCGCTACATTTAAATAACTTTTTGTACTACTTTCATAACTGTTTTCGGTACTAGTTTTTTGGACTTCTTGATCTATAATAAATCAGACATTGTTGTGGATCTCCAAGTACAAACTAAACTTGTTCATGTCGAGGAGAAGTTGCTCGAGAAAAACAATGTTTTCGTTGCCGAACATATACTACGATTACCCCAATAGTCAAATAGCAATATACATACGGTGCAGGCACTTGTAATGTATCAATGAAGCAGAATCGACAGTCAATAAAACACGCCGTAAGAATCTGTTTCACGATGTAACTTACATGTAAACCAATTTTGCCAGACTGCTGTTATGGTGTTTTGTTTTAATCTACCTAGGCTCGAACCTTCGAACCATTTAACGCACGACGTATATACTTTAACCTTATGCCATCCCGGCAGGAATTTTGATAAGCACTAACCTTCCATTTACTAAAGTAGCACTCAAACTATAATCATGATTACTGCTTAAATATAAGGACTTACTTGGAACGGCCATCTTGTCTTTGATTGGAATCCAAATAACCATATAACGCCACATTATTTAGTCTTGTGGCCGACGGCCTTCAAAAAGCATTGTGGCAAAAGGAGAAATTGCTTATTCACAAATCAACATGACTGAAATGTTTTCGCATATTTACAAAGCTTTTCTAAAGTCGTCTGCTTCATTTATTCGCCTAAAACTCGAAAATGAGGGCCGCCGCAGTTGGTCAATAACGCGTATATTTATAAATGTTTTCATTGAACTATTCCATGGGACTATCTATTTCCATCATTATGAGACGTGCGTTTCCATATACGCTTCAACATTGAGTGTGAAATATGCTTCCACTTCATTCCAAGCATACCTTACAATCATATTTGATATTTTAAAATTCATTTTAAGTTATCTTATGAAGTCAAGAAAAATCCTCGGGAAAGATTCAATTACTGAACTATACATACTTTTGATTTATGGCCAAAATAAAAAAAAAACCAATGGACTGTATTTGCAATTCATGTCATGTCATCTCAAGTTTGTACACGCATGTCTGTTTTTGGTTAGTATACTGTGAACGACTTGAAAAAGATTATGAAAAAATATGAGACCCTCAAACATGGAAACTACCTATTCTACAGAAATGAAAAGGGGAGTTAAAGATAAGCCTTTCCTGTCTTGCAAGTCTCGCACATCTTCATCAAAGATCTGTTAAAAGACATCGCATTTCATTAACTATTATGATCCTAGAATCGACCACATGCTTATGCAAACAGGTTAGATCCATGCCAGCCGCCAATTAAATTTGTGGCTGGCCTGTGATCTAACCTGTTTGCTACTCTGAGTATTTTTCCTCAACAAAATTAAGCATATTTTTAAGGTTTTGAAAAGCAATCGACAGAACAATATTTCCATAGAAAGTTACCCAGCATTCTAATGGTTAACGATGGACCTTGCCGTCGCGTTTTAGTTTCCGTGTTCCTGTCTTTTTTGTCCCTCCGTAAATTGAAACATTTTTATCAATTTCCATTCACCCCCTCCCTCCGTTCCCTGATTGCATGCTGTCCTTTCAGGCGAGCGCTTGAATGAACCGCGTTTTCTGCGGCTCTGGGTCGGGAATTGAACAATCTCTTCGGAGAAATGGAACAATTACTTAAATCGATTCCGCTCGCACGGTTTTCCGGCGAGAAACGAGTCGCCATATGTACATTCTTTCTTTTCTTTTCTTTCTTTCTTTCTTTCTTTCTTTCTTTCTTTCTTTCTTTCTTTCTTTCTTTTCTTTCTTTCTTTCTTCTCTTTCTTTCTTTCTTTCTTTCTTTCTTTCTCTCTTTCTTTCTTTCTTTCTTTCTTTCTTTCTTTCTTTCTTTCTTTCTTTCTTTCTTTCTCTCTCTCTCTCTCTCTCTCTCTCTCTCTCTCTCTCTCTCTCTCTCTCTCTCTCTCGCTCTCTCTCTCTCTCTCTCTCTCTCTCTCTCTCTCTCTCTCTCTCTCTCTTTTCTCTCTCTCTCTCTCTCTCTCTCTCTCTCTCTCTCTCTCTCTCTTTCTTCTCTCTCTCTTTCTCTCTCTCTCTCTCTCTTTTCTCTCTCTCTCTCTCTCTCTCTCTCTCTCTCTCTCTCTCTCTCTCTCTCTCTCTCTCTCTCTCTCTCTCTCTCTCTCTCTCTTTCTCTCTCTCTCTCTCTCTCTCTCTCTCTCTCTCTCTCTCTCTATCTCTCTCTTTCTCTCTCTCTCTCTCTCTCTCTCTCTCTCTCTCTCTCTCTCTCTCTCTTTCTTTCTTTCTTTCTCTCTTTTTCCCTACCTTCTTCCCTCCCAATCTCTATCTCATTATTCCTCTTTTCCTCTCTCCCTCTACCCTCTCTCCCTCTCCGCATCTTGGGATCTCTTCCATCGTCTTTATCGTCGCAGTGTTTTCTTTCCTTCTTTCCCTATTGGCGGAAAAAAGAAGACGGGAGAGAGATGAAGCGAGCACTTCGATCACGAGATTTCGGGGCGGAAAACCTTAATGAGAGGGCTTCCTTCTCACGAGCGATTAACCCTTTGCACCCACGGGTCAAACCCTTCACCACCCCACCCTGAAGGAAAGTTTGGGGCTAGCAGGGGATTTCAATAAGACAGTTGAAAAAGATATGCATACTACGCGATAATCTCATTGCAAAAACTCGAGTAAGATTTTGAACACATATACGTGTATTTTATTTTCTAATTGCTTTAAATGAGTTTCTTCCGTTAACTTGTGAGAATTGGTCTTCAACCTACAAAACGTGAATTCTCAACTCAAATTATATTCGGCGCAAACATTGGATTTTAGATATGTAAGATGAAATAAATTATTTGTGCATTATTATACATAAAAAGGAGAAACAGATTGTGAGAAACGAAAAAGTTAAGATTTAAATAACTATAGTATCAGTCGTACACACGCTTTCTAACCTTACCCAAGTGCGAAGAACTCTGTTTTCGGAGGCCTGTGATAGAAGCATTAAGGGTTAGCAAGAGGAGAGTTCGAACTTAATCAAAGTCTATTTTCGTCCAATTACGTATGTAAATTGGACGTCCCTAGTTTTGCAGGGCTCTTCATTAAGAAGGCAAATATTTTACCCGCCATGCTTTCTATTAAAATATTCCTCTCCCCTTCTTCACCACTCGAGGCGGAGGAATTTCGAAGACTCACTTTCACATTTGACAGACATGGAATAAATAGCGTTTCAAATTGTGTCTACCATGTTAATATGACAGGAGGGCCTTCAAAAACAACCGTAGGGTATCTGCGTTGAAATTGAATTGAACTTTGTCAATTTTGTATTTAAAGGTTCTTGTTCACAGATGTGAGGAAATTTTGGAAGATAAAAATTAGATTCTTTAAAACTGCACAACAGCTGTACATTTATATAATAAGGACTGAAGAATAGTAATTTGATGCAAAATTAGCATGGTTTTCATGCAGCAAATAAAGATGTACTTTAATCGAAAAGCGTGTCATCGCTTTTGAGTTCTACCGCATATAAACTGTATCTACCTAGGTAAATCGATGCTTCCTGATTCAATTATACTTTTTAATCTACGTTTAACTGTATATAAAGCAACAATACAAAAACGATATTGTTTAAACGACATTTCATTTTGACTTTTAAGTTTTCTTTTCTGTGAACAAGCACTTTTAAACCCTGAATCACATAAGTCTTTGACTTACAGACTGTAACAATATATTTCTACATGAAAAATGGCAATGTGTATTAAAACAGTTGCCCCTCTTGCTTAAGAAAAATTTCTTATTTATCATATCAAATTTCTTCGATCTGATTTAAATTAGATCTAATTTGAACCTTTTTAATTTCTTTTAACCATATATCGTAAAGCTCCCTGACTTATCACATTACCAACTAACGCCATAGTTTTGTGTCGTGCAGCAGACGACTTTCAAAAAACATTTTGTCAAAAGGAGAAATTGCTTGTCACAAGCAATTTCTCCTTTTGCCAAAATGCTGTTTCATTATATTCAAAAATCACAATTTCAGTTGCAGAATCGAAAGGTTTTACACATGTTTACAAAGCCTTCCTAAAGTCATCTGCTTTGAGTGAAAAGAATGTCGTCTGCATGTGATAAAACGTTAACCGTTATTCTGCAGACTACAATGAGATATTTCTATAGGAATGAGGCATCTGCGTTATATCGTTCTCTCTTATTTTTTTCCAAGAAAAAATTCTTATATGCCATCCAAATATGTGTACTTAGAGGAATTGAATTCCCTTCGAATTCTCTTCTAAGTTTGAGATTAAAACAAAACTTTGTTAATGGCTAAGTATTTCCCGGAGGATATACAAAACCCTGACCACGGAACAATTAATTGGATGAAACTTCATATTTCTCTTTTTTCGCATTGATTTCTTCTTTGACAAACATCGACGCATATAGTTGTAAAGGCACCAATATACTGTCGATAGAAAAGTGTATACCTTCAATATAAAACAATATTCTGTCAATAAAAAGGGAATATGTAAAATAATGAAAACAAAGAAGTCCTCAAAAAAGAAAGAAAATGGTAAACTATTTATAAATGCATTACCAAAGATCGTATAGTGCTTTTCTTTATTTTATTCAAACATACGTCGTCATGCAATGAAGAGCGAAATTGTTTGAAAAAAATATCAACTTTTCTTTACAGATGTAAATATAGACAACTAGTGATAGATACACGGATATACACATGAAAACATTTTTAGTAAACGATTAATTCAATATTACTAGTCAACTATGCAAAAATAAAGATTTTAGAATCACATAGAAATTACGTAATTAACCGATTTGCCTCTAGGACAAAATGGTATTCTGACTTTCCTTTTTTTTGCAAATAATATTCATAAAGGCAAAAATATAAGTACAATGTACGTTTATTCTAACGTCACTTTTGCTGAACCGGGGTCTTTTTTTCATCTAACTAAATAAACATTTTTCTCTATTTTCCCTTCAGGTCTGGTTCCAAAATCGACGCGCCAAATACCGTAAGCAGGAGAAACAGCTCGCCAAATCCCTGTCGCCCGTCATTCCCAACTGTAACAGCATGATGCGTAACATCTACCCCTCGAACAACCGCCCCTACGGCAGCTACCCGAGTCCCGGGGGGATGAGCATGAATAACATGGCGGCCCGATACCCCCAGATGAACACATCCTATTCGCCCGTCGGTCAGTTCCCGAGCATGAACACCATGCAATCCAACATGGCCGCCTCCATGCCGCGCCAGATACAACAGTTTCCGGGAATGACGTCAGATTATAATCTGGTAGGTTTGGTTTGTCGGAATATCGGAATAGTCATTCGTTACTACTGTTGATAGAGTGTTTGATTTAACCCTTTATCAAACGCTAAATCTTCGAAAGTCCAAAATTGAATCAGCTTGCAGACGACATTTCAAAATGTGATAAAATTGTAAAATAATCTTCTGATAGGGCAGAAAACATTGTGGGAAAAGGAGCAATTGCTCGTTAAGAGCAATTTCTACTTTTTCCCACAATGTTTGCCAGAGTCGTCTACAACAAACTGATCAAATGTCGTTATTGTTTGGTAATGGGTTAAACGCTCAAAAAGAATTATCCGTTCATTAACCAATTGATAATGTTTAATTGCGGCCTTATTTGCTGTTATATTTAAATGTATACAACTCATACTTTTAGATAGATATATGGGCCGCGTCACGCGAAAAGGGGCACTCGGGCATAAATAAAAAAACACTGACTCAGCTCTTTCTTAGCGCTTTTATTCCAGCATCTAGTCACGACAGTAATCATTTGTATTTATTTAAAGGTAGAACTTGATCTCCTCTAAGATGGCAAACAGTGTAACCTCAGACCAGCCGCCACGTCAGTGACGTGGCAGCTGGTCTGGGGCTACACTGTTTGCTATGTGCGAGTGCCCCTTTTCCCGTGACGTGGCCCATATAGTTTTTGAAGAATCATGATATTGGCAAGAACACTTTAAAACGTCTTTTCGATTAAATCGCTATTTGTCATGAGAAATACCAACGCAAAAAGCCACAGCTTCAATGCTATTGGTGTTTTTAATCACACCGTACTTGTTATTTGGCGATATAATCGCATCTAAACAGTCTGTAACTTGTTAGTATCGGCATTTAAATGCATTTTTATCGATGGAAATCTATAGAAAGATCACGAGCAAAATTACATGTATGTCTTCCACATAACATTCGTTTGGAATGTTTTCTAAAGGGAATACCAATAAAATATATTTGTTTACAACAAACGCTTTTTTCAGTATTTCGGCCGTTTTCGAGCAAAAGCAAAAATAAATTAGGTCTTACATTTTTTAAACTTGAAATAACATGACTGAAATGTTAACCTCATTTTAGTAGTTGTATTATGCATTGCGTTAATACATGTTTATGGTTACGTTTCTGTATTTCAGGACGTCCACGAAGATGACTGGTACAACAAAAGTTTGACCGCATTGCGCATGAACAATTCACATCCGGGTCTTAGCAACCACATGCTCCAGTACCAAGTGTGAAGCGCCAGGAAAATGGCGGAGACATTTCTGTAAACTTTACCGTGTCAAAGGTCAATGGTGCAATAGTGCTTTGTGTACATTCGGATATGTTTTATTCGAAAGAAAAGAAATATTCGAGCGATGTACGAGCCGATTCTGGTTTTAAGTGTAGTTATACGTGTGCGTGAGATTCCGTGCTGGTTTGTCGTTCTTTGTCAATAGAAAATAGTGCGCCAGAATGCGAATTCCTACGCCGTGGACCTCCCTGTACATGTACTATGAAAACAATCTGCGAAGGAGGGGGAAGGCGCGAGAATGTATGGATGATGGTACATAAGAAGGCTTTTTAAGCCCATTTCTTCTCATCAAAATCCATCTTTGATCTACTTGTAAGCAGACGCATTTATAGAACATCTTTTTCTTGTTATTTGTCACAGCGGTTACAGATGGATTTATATTACACTGTGACAACAGAAGGAAAATAGATAAATGTAATAAAAAAAGCATTTTTTTCTTCTTTTTGGTCAGTAGTCACAGTGATAACAGCCAAAATTCAAAGAGAAAAAAACGATATTTATACATTTATTTCATGACTATCGTCTGCACTAGTTTTCGACCTGGGCTATTCAGAATAATCAAATCCAGGGACATGAAAATTTGAAATCTAGCTAAACATGGTGGTAAATCTAAACCCGATCTTATCAGATACAAAGATGACTATGATAGAATGGATTTATGTTAACAATTGTCATGCGCTTGGTGTAACTATAAACATGGCTATGTTGTTCATTTCCCGATCAGCAAATGTTTGAGTCACGTGAATGGCAGTCTCTGTTGTAAACGTCCGTATATGTATAACTGTTATTATCATTGTGTTTTTGAAATATGCCCGTGGTCGGTGTGGTATGAATAAATAATCCGAGTTCATTGTATGACCATAATCGTAAGTTATTAAGTGTATTTAATAATTCAAGCAGCCCGATAATTCGATTATATAGAACTGTCTTACCGGTCATTGTACGTTACGTGCAAAAATACTGAATCGATTATGTATTGTGATTTGTGTTTCTAGATCAAGGTAGACAGCTTAAAATCTCAGCGTTATATTTTAAGGCCAATCCTGCGCAAAACAAATTGAAATTGTATACGCGCGTGTGTGCTTGTATTTCGATAGGTTCACCTGTTCTGCTTTCTTTTTGCGATGGAGATGGGACACGGCACCATTTGTCAGATATATATTTCTCTTGTTTGAAGCCATACTTGCGCTCATTCACACTTAAATCATATCTATTGGTTATTAGTCGCAGTCGTGATTTCATCTTGTGAAAATGTGTTATGACTTGTTCGAAATTGATTGAAAAATCATGGTTGATCATAAATGTACAGTGGCACTGATACGGTGGCACTGAGGTGACATTTGCAAACTTTTATTTGCTTAGTAAGTTTTTTAGTAAGTTTTTTCCGAGATAACATTTTTTCACGGGGAAACAAATAAAGTGTGTACACTAGAGAAATTAAAAACTCTTGTCGGGAAAATGAACTTCTATTTTGTTTTCCCGATGTATTAGTTTTTTTATATCGGAAAAAAATACACATTTTTTATATTGAAATGATAAAAAATATATCTAATAAAAACAAAAATAGAAAATAGAATGTTGTACTTGTCACCTCAGTCCCCCTCCCGTATATATGGCAAATAGTTAGACAACACTTATGGTATATGTGGAGATATGAGCATTCAGAACAAGCGCCTATTGTCGACACACGTTTTACGTCTATTTAACTCTATTTCGCTTCAAAGATACAGAAGGCTGTCTGCATTTGATTTAGAGTCACACATTGCTGTTTTTGTATTGTTATTTATAAACCAGAATATCAATGGAAAGCAGATAATAACGTAGGCTTCAAATTACTTATAACAACAAAGCACGATTTTCATAGTCATACTTTTGTTGTTGTGTATGGAAGGCGTAAATATGATTTTCCTAGGATTATACGAAAGAGTTTAGGGTAGTTGGGCTGAAAAGGGAAAGCAACATGGCGCATCGGACCGTCCTAACGCATTACCTAAAACGCAGCATCTACAGCTACAGTCATCTTTGGTTTAAGCGGCCATGGAATAAGAAGACATTATGAAATCATGGTGTATAAGACAACTAACGACTTAACATAGATGCCGGTCGGTCAGGAAGACCCAGCAGGAGTTTTCTGAATGACTTGCGTCCTGTGCTAACAGAACCTCAGACTGAATATCTTATTTATGTACTATTTAAGAGTGGTCGCTCAAAATAAGATTGGCTGTAACTGAGTAACTCATAAAATACTGCATTAAGAAATATTACATATATCACCTTATTAGGTCATATGGTTAGGAGGGAATGTTGTAGATAAAACGTAATATATTTTATTTCAAAAATTGTATGAAAATTAAATACAATAAAAGATGTTGATATATGTGGAAAAAAACGTATTGTCTGCTATTGTTGTTTTTCCCCAAACAAACGCGAAGACATTTCTGTTAAACTTTATCTTAAACAAAGATGGTATTTGGCACGAAAAGCCTTGGCATCAGATTCAGAATTTTTGAGAGAAACAAACTTTGCAAACGGGAAGGAAATGTAGTCTTGAAGACTAATTCTTCTTGAGGAAGACGAGCTCTCAAGTCATTCTGAATTTAAACGATATATCATTATCTTAAATAGTCAAAGCTGCAGATTGACAAATATTTCATTTTTCCGTATATTGGCCGATCAAAAAACCAGATTTATTGAGTTCACTCAATGCTGAGTTAACTTTGTTTAAACCTACCAATCCGGACGTCTACCTGATAGCTCACCAAGGATATCGGCAAAGGTTAACCAGCTAGCAAACGGGTCGTGTTCATACGTGAATGCTTTTTATCGGAACTTAAGCCGTTTTCAACAGTATTTCCCAGTAGCATCGCTTCGACTGATTACACATTTAGACTCACTGAACAAGAGCTGTTCTGGTATAAATGTGAGAAAAACGACCGTTTCATTCTTATCATACCAAAAAGGGGCTTGTTCACAAATGTGAGAAATTTTGTAATATAAAACAAAATCTTTAAAACTGTTCTACTGTTATAAGATACGCACTGGCAAATAGCCATTGAAAGGATAAATAATTCGTTTTTATTTCTTTAAATATGTATGCAGTGAATCAACATGTATTTCAATTCCAAAGTGTGACATCACTTTTGAGATCAACTGCATATTAACTGTACATCCACAGATAAATTGACGCTTCCAGGATCAATAATACTTGCAACGGCTAGAGTTGATTGTATATCAAACAACATTAGATCTACGATAGCTGTGTTGTTTCAACGACATTTTATTTTTGCATATCAGATGTTCTCTTCTGTGAAAAAGCAACTGTAAACAGAAATTGGCTTGATAACCGTTAATATTTCCCCTCACGTCTAACATTCTGCAGGGAAATTGTAGTCACTGGGCGTTATTTTAGGTCATTCGGGCCCGTCGACTGCGATTTCTCTGCCGGTGTTAGACGTAACGCCGTTATAAATGCGGAGTTCACAAGGTGGCTGTCATAGGCAAAGGTAGGTTAAAAAAACAACAAATACACCTGTGGCACGGCAATCTTGTTCGGACATCGTAAACATTGGTTACGTGATTCTCACGCCTGCTACATACAAGGTCCATCTATACAAGAAGCTGGAAGTCATTTCAAACGGGTTATATTTCGTATGAACCCAACAGGCTAATTTGATATATATTATATATATGGGTGTTACATCGCGTCAATATTATTTCAGTTATATTAAGATACCCGACTCTTTATGATGGAGGGAGATCCCGTTCTGAATTGCCCATAAAGGCTGATCAAACCGGGTCGGCATTCCGTAAGTCAGTCGGGAGGCAACCTATTCAATGAAAATCCAAATGCCGTCACCGGGATTTGAACCCACTCGGAGAGGAGCCATGTGGTTTCGAGTTCTGTTCTCTCAGGACTAGACCACTAAGACCAGTTTGTTGCAGACAACTCTGGAAAACATCTAAACGAGCAATTTCTCCTTTTCCCACAATGTTTTCTTCCCTATCAATAGATCATTTTTTCAACTTCATCACATTTGAAATGTCGTCTGCAAACTAATTCAATTTGGGAGAGTCGAAATTTGACGTTTGGTAAAGGGTTAAACCAAGTTTCCTACCCATTGGGAACGCAGAACTGGCTTTCCCCATTGTAATGCTTTCCCAATATCCACAGTGGCATAAAGGGAAATAATAATTACAATTGTTTGTTGATGTAAACTGGGGTTGGGGTTTTTTTTTGGGGGGGTGGGGGGGGGGGGGGTATTTTGTTCCATCCTCAGCGAATATCATTCTGCGGAGAAAGCCAAAAGTGCCATAGAGAGAAGGCATCATCATAGCTGTTTGGTTGTTTTTTTCTTGCAATATTTTTTCTTTTTCTGTTTTCCTTGGGAGGGGGCGTTCAATCTGGTGCAGTTATCGACCTGACTACCGAACATGGGGATGGTTCCCTTCTTCTGCAAGAACCACTATGGAAACCGTAGATATTACAACTAAAGCAAATGATGAAAAGGCCGTTGATTTATGTCTCTCTTTCAGCATTTGTAAGTACTGTGGAATTATGCTTCTCTCTTTCTCTCTCTTTCCGACTGTGTAAGTACTGTGGAAAGAGAAGACGATGTAACAAAAGGAAATGATGACAAAGCCACGAAAATATGGTTCCTTTTCATTTTCATTCATACTTCTAAATTGATACAATAAAAATCCGCACTGACATATACCCAAAACACATGAACCAACAACATATTGAGGGCGCAGTGCAAGACTATAGTATGTCCTTCTGTTTTCAATTTTGTCAAGGACTTGCTATAGTCTTGAAATGAACCATCCATATAAACAAGTACTACATATACACTCACTGAAACTACATTGCCTTGGTTATTAAAGAAAAAATAGTAATTTTATATTTCATACACCTTTTACCAAACAATCAGGGATTTTATGAGTTAACTGTTTTATATTTTCAAATTATTGTTGAAAAAAAAAGATGAATTGATCATATGAGTAATTTCTCAATAATAATTGTTATTGTATAAATAAACATAAACGTTTAGATTTCCACTTCCACATTTCCACTTCCCCGCATCATTTTTTCAATTGGAATAAAAATCAAAGTACATCTACGTTGTTTGTTAGCCCTTACAGTGCTTGGACCAACTTCATGCTTATGCAAACAGGTTAGATCTCTAAGTCTTTTGGCGACAGGCCTGTGATATAACCTGTTTGCTACTCTGAGTATCTTTCCTCATCAAAATTAAGCAGATTTTAAGGTTTTGGAAAGCAGCTGACACAAAAATTGATTTTTAAAACATTACTCATTTTGTGGGTTAAAGCCTATGTATACTATAAGTCCATGAATAACAACAAGCGAAATAAGCAGGGTTTTATTTCAATGGAATGTATAATTAAATGACATGTTCTCAATTTTCCCATAGTTGTAATTCTTTAAATTCATATTTTTCAGATTTCCACTATAATCTGCATAGAGTTTTAATTGCGAACAATCAAATGACAGTACTTGTATGTTGGTTTATCAAAATAGAGTTAACGTATGCTATGAGTCAGTGAATAATAACAAGTGAATTAAATGTGTGTTTTTGTTTTTTTTAGAATTTTGAATTCTCAAAAAAAATAAACCAAAAACTGGTTTTACATATCATCTAAGAGGGTGATTAGTTTAAACTAATCTATTCTAGATTAAATGAGAAAAAAGCTTTTACAAATTTAAAAAATCTGTTAGATTCGAATAAAGTAGAATCCTATCTGGCAAACGAAAACACATATCCCTATGCCAACAGTCATTAAAATGTTGAAAAACAACTTGCACAGGTAGGGTAAAGTTCAATGTAACTTACAACAAATAAACTGATGTAAACAATTTACTTATAGAGGTATATCAAACACCAAACATATTGGCATAGAGAGTTGAAAAAAATGACAAAAACAGTTAATAAACCCTTTACCATTACAAAAACATTTTCTGAAGACAGAATAAAAAAAGGAATTGTAAACAAAATTTCCAAGAATTATATTAATTATTGTACATTCTATACAGAGATTTTCATTTAAATATCCAAGTTTCCTCACGTCTATCATCAAGCAGCTTTAATCAGTTCTTAACCTCTCAAGCATCTTCAGATTTTTGAAAGAATGACAGCAAATGGAGAAATTGCTCATAAAAGACAATCTCTTGTATTGTCTATCTTTGTTTGGGGTCATTTGCTGTTTTCTACTTCATACTGCTACAACAACACTTCACATGTCTGACATGGGATTCTCTCTTTTGGGGAAAAAGTGTAATGAAAATAGCAAAACAATTTTGATTAACAAAAATGGTATTGAGCAAAAGCAAATCCTGTCTACAATGCAACAGGTATCTACCAGCTTGGCATGGGAAGTTTCTATCCTCATACATGTATGTTTTTGATTGCATTTGTAACAGGAGAATAAAGAAAACATTGTGGTTAAAGAGGAGAAATGCTTAACTAAACAAATGTCTCCTGTTGTCACCATAGTTTTCAAACAAACCCACAAAAATAATGTCTTAGTCTGGTTCCCTATCACAGTTACATTTCTCAAATGACTTCCTATGATGGAAATAAATTGTGTGAATGCACAGACAAATATTTCTTAAGATCCATATAGCCTGTCAATAATGAAAACATTAAACCCATAAGTGAAAAATATCTTAATGGTTAAAAAACAAATATATCTAATTTATCCTTAACTAGCACCGTCAATGCAAAACTTTAATAGAAAAGGTCTTAATAAGACAAAAATGCAGCTGTTTTTTTAAAGGATATAAATATCTAAAAGTGAGATGAAAAAACATAACAATATATATCTATCTTTAATAATGAAACTATTTTTCATATTTGGGATTTCTTTTCAACAATGTGAATTAAATAGACTAAAGCACTAAACCCATGACTCAATAAACAAAGCACTTGACAAAAGAATCATTTAACAACTTATCTTTACACTATTGCCGTAGATAACATAAGAAATCATTGTGAAAATGAGAAAATGGTTTGAAATGAAATTATCATTGTCAGTACTATGGTTTGTCTTTTCTATTTCGAAATCATCATCTCATGATCTGGGGCTTATTTTGATTTTTACCAACAACATTAGATTTAAATCTAAGAAATCCCATGAAATATTGAGATTTCCTAACAATTTGAGATAAGTTTGAGATATCCTCAAAGAAAATGTTGACAGACATCTCCAACTAACTTACAGACATCATATGCAAACTAATTATCAAAACAATTCAAAATCTTAAAAAGTTTTTATAATGAGTAATTTCATTATTTGTATCAATGTGACAAAAAAAGAGAATTTGCTTAGGATGAGCAAAAATTATTCTCTTTCTGTCACATTGAAACATAGAAACAATATATTTCATCTGCTGCAATGAATTTCATTGTTGTTTGATAAAGATGAGCATATTCTCTTTCTGTCACAATGTTTCAAACAACAAAACAATATATTTCAAATGCTCTCTGTTGCAAACTCCAAAGTTGTTTGGTGTCACAAAAGTCTTTAACCCAGACTCTGGAAAACTGTGCATTGTGGAAAAAGGAGAAATTGCTCTTAACGAGCAATTTCTCCTATTCACACAATGTTTTCTGCCATATCAGAAGATTGTTCTTCAATTTCATCACATTTTGAAATGTTGTCTGCAAACTCTTTCAATTTGGGCCAGTAGAAAATTTGGCGTTTGGTAAAGGGTTAATGTTAAAATGAGTCAGACTAGATGCGCAAGATGTACAAAAAGAATGTGATGATGGAGTCATGACAGAAGAATAACTCCTGGAATGTATATTGGCAGAAGTACTATTTGTTGTTTTCTCCTCGAGCCTTCCTCTGGGCCGTCACAAATTCACGGTATTCTATGTATCTGTAAAGGAGAGACAAACAGAACACTTTAGTTAAGTTCGTTTCATTTCTCTTCTTAGTGTTAAGGAAATGTTCTACAGTTTTGTAAAAAAATAATCCTTTCATAGAATTTTCTAAATTTTTGATATCTTATTTCAAATTCTATTGTGAATTCCTAAATGAAAAGAAAAATGCAGGTCGACGAGTTAGATTTTTGGTAAAATGACAGTTTCCATGGTAACCGTTTGGGGCAAAAATGTCATTATGATCATACCATCTTCAAAGGTAATAAAAAAATTTCTGGAAGGTTTATTAACACGAAAAACACAAATTCATACATTCAATACTTTATCATTCAAATTTTAATTTATTACAATCTGAACAATTTTTGTAATCCAAATCAGTTTTTCAAATTTTTGTATTTGACAAAAAACAATAAAAATTGACATGCATATTGCAAAATAATGAAGATATTTCAAAATTCCTTTCATAGAATTTTTTTTTTTCACTATGTGAAGTAAAAATTATTCTTGAAATACAAAATGCAAAAAAATGATATGTTGACGAGTTGGTTTTTCAGTAAAATGACAGTTTCCATAGTAACTGTATTTGAAAAACATTTATAAAAACGACTAAGATTACGTTAAACTTGAAAAATAGAAGCTGCGGGCTTAGTATGCATGAGAAATATAAAATAATGTTAATAACCTTTCATAGTCTTATGGATAATATGATCATTCTTTGAAAAAAAATTGCATACAGTAAATTTCATCCGAATAAAAATGTTTGTCCGACTACTATGCAAGTTTCTCTTCGGTAGCAGATTATTATCTCCCTTGGATGCTCAGATGAAGTGCGCAGAAAAAACTACCAAGAACGTCCTTAATGTACAGCACTCATTTTTTAGAATTATAGTACATATTCCCTGGTTTTCTACCAGTACTAGGGTAAGAAATGTGTCTTACCAAAGGCCAATCTGAGCTGAAATAAAAGGCTCCTTTGGGGATCGAACCCGAGGAAATCAGTCTCTAATCCCCAACACTAACAATCAGACTTTCATTTTACATCGATTGTGATAGAAGCTTGATGCTTATTAAATCCACTCTTGAAAACCAGTACTCACGCTGATTTGTTGGTTAGTCCTGGCAAGAACATTTTAGCATTTACAATGTTATTTAATAGTCTAGAGTCTAGGAAAATGAGTTTTGTATTACTAGCCTTCGGTTCACAGATAATATTTCTACACCTTGCTTGATAACATTTCGGATTCACAACACAAACCATCTATTCTCTATGTCTACATGTAAAATCATTTCTACTATCAAAGGGTTTCCACATCAAAACTTCTTTAGCTACTTTAACCCTTAGAACGCTGGGTAATTTTCTAAAAATAAATTTTTGTGTGGTCTGCTTTCCAAAACATTAAATACCTGCTTAATTTGATCGAGAAAGAAATACCCAGAGTAGCAAACAGGAAAAATCACAGGCCAGCCACCAATTTACTTGGCAGTTTGTTTGGATCTAACCTGTTTGCATGAGCATGAAGTCCGTTCCAGCACTATAAGAGTTAAAGCAGATACACAACAGAATGTTTGAGAATATCTTACCCATCCATATTAGTATCATCTTCCCGTAAAACCATATCTACTATATTGACGATTTCTTCATCACTAAATACTTTGGCTTCATGCTTAGGTTCTTCAGGCTTGTCATGACCTTCATCATCTGGAAGGAGATCAGGAAATAAACATGATCTAACACAGGTAATAAACACAATCAAACACAGGTAATAAACACAATCAAACACAAGTAATAAACACAATCAAACACAGGAAATAAACACAATCAAACACAGGTAATAAACACAATCAAACACAAGTAATAAACACAATCAAACACAAGTAATAAACATGATCTAACACAGGTAATAAACACAATCAAACACAAGTAATAAACATGATCTAACACAAGTAATAAACATGATCTAACACAGGTAAAAAACACAATCAAACACAGGTAGTAAACACAATCAAACACAGGAAATAAACGCAATCAAACACAGGTAGTAAACACAATCAAACACAAGTTATAAAGACAATCAAACACAAGTAATAAACACAATCAAACACAGGCAATAAACACAATCAAACACAAGTAATAAACACAATCAAACACAAGTAATAAACACAATCAAACACAAGTAATAAACATGATCTAACACAGGTAATAAACACAATCAAACACAGGTAATAAACACAATCAAACACAAGTAATAAACACAATCAAACACAAGTTATAAACACAATCAAACACAAGTTATAAACACAATCAAACACAAGTAGTAAACACAATCAAACACAGGTAACAACTGAATTCAAACAAGAAAATAAACACACCATATCAAAGTCTGAGAGTTGCCTAATTGGAAAACATCTACAGACAATTGTGAAGCATGAAAAATCAGATTCTTATTTTGATATTATAGCAAGAAGTCAGAACATTTCGCAAAAGAAAAGGTGAGATTGCACATGTTGTGCTCTTTCAGCTTTCATCACAATTATCTCTTAACCCTTTCCCAAACACCAAATTCTCGACTGTCCCAAATTGAAAGAGTTTGCAGACAACATTTCAAAATGTGATGAAATTGAACAATATTCTTCAGATAGAGCAGAAAACCTTGTGGGAAAAGGAGAAATTACTCATTACGAGCAATTTCATCTTTTCCCTCAATGTTTTCTAAAGTCGTCTGCAACAAAGTCGTCAAGTGTCTTTATTGTTTGGGAAAGGGTTAAGCCCTTTGCAACAGGATGAGTAAATTAAACAAGAAAGGTTAACAACATTCACCATTTCAAAGTTTGGGTAATTTGGTAAATTGGTATAAAGCATTTATAGATGACATTGATTTTCTTTATATATCTGTTTGTTTATATGGGGTTTAGAAAGGCATTAAGAAACAAATGTGACATGGGGAACAAAATTGCCCTTATCATGACATACGAAATTTCATTTGTTTGGGGGAGTATTTAGTAGGGGTCTCAAGCTGACTCATTGACACAAGCTTTCAGGGCCCAATTCTTGTTATGAGGTTTGGTTCTACCCAAGTCAGTATCCGACGACAAAATCCTAGGATTGAAACAAGCTGTGTTAACTGAGACAACCATCTTGCAGAAAAGGGAGAACATGTTAGTTATGATCAAACTTTTCTTACGTCAATATAATCCCCAATGCAACAATTAAAATATGTGCGCAGTTATTTCACATTTTCCTGGTTGTGTGTTTAAAACAAATTACTATAGTTAAATCGTAAAGGGGGGCCAGATATCAATCAGAAGAGCATTCACACAGTATGCAGAGGTACCGGGTTCAAGCCCTTGTCTGACTACATGATTTTTTCACTTAAGTAACATGTGTCATGCAAAAAAGTTGGTTTATTTTTATACTTCTGTAAAACTTTCTTTAAGTTTTATCTGCAGAGATATAAGCTAAGTAGATTTCTTCAGCAGTAATTTAATGAAATTCTCTGTAAATTCTTATTTCATAATAAGCAAATAATAATAAAAGAAAATTTATTTGGGACACATAGGTTTCTGCTGTTTATCACAAAACACACACAAAACCCAGTTTATTTTCATTATCTGTTATAAAATTTATTTTCATACATGCAACATTTGGAACTAAATTAAGACTAAGTCTTGGAGAAATTTATGGGTTTCTGCTAATTATCACAAAAAACACATAAAAACCAGTTTATTTTCATAATCTGTTATAAAGTTTATATTTCTACATGCAACATTGGAACTAAATTAAGACCAAGAGTAACTAATTGATAAATTTCCCATAAACCCTTATTTCAAATCAAGTTTTCAAACAATGATTCTCACTCAAATGAAAAATGTATACTATTCTTTAAGATGTACACAATCTACTTTAAAATTAGGTTAAATTTTCAGTCTGGGCCTGCATATAAATTCCAAATTAATTGATAATTTAACTTTTTACCACCTGCAGACGACATTTCATTATTTGAAGCAGACAACTTAAAAAAGCTTTTGTAAACATGTGAAAAACCTTTCAGTTCTGCTGTTGTGAAAATGTGAATAGGTTGAAAAAAGCATTGTGGCAAAAGGAGAAATTGATTGTGTCAAGCAATTTCACCAAAATGCTTTTTGAAAGTCGTCTGCTGCAAGATGCACAAATGTGGCATAGGTGGTGATGCATTAACAAAAGAAGCAAAGAGAACGACAGTTTTAAATTAATACAGTAACATTACCATACAACCAAGGACAAACATCCCCCTTTCCTCAAACTCATATTAAAAAAAAACAAAAAAAACAGCTAGACTCAGCCCAACGGAACAACGAAGCATCTTCCATTATGGTCGCATCGATTTTTTATCTCGTCTTATTCCTCGGTGGCTAAACGAAGATGAAGTATGCATTGACATAACAATACTTCCTTTTAAGGGCTCTCTAGAGAGTTACTAGCCACGCCCACCTTGTTAAGTACCCCAGGAGGCGGGCTTTTTATTTAACATGCTCATGAAAGGGTTCAGGTCAGGCCAAAAATAATGTTGGTTGGGTTAAATTTGCTTCTTGAATGATTAAGGACACTGAAAAGTTATTGTGTGGTTGAATGTCATACTAATTTTGTTTTATTTTTCACATTGGGTTAACCTATTACCAAACGACAACGACATTTAACCAGTTTGTAGTAGACGACCCTGGAAAGCATTGTGGGAAAAGAAAAATTGCTCTTAACAAGCAATTTTTCCTTTGCCCACAATGTTTTCTACCCTATCAGAAGATTATTTTTCAATTTCATCCCGTTTTGATATGTCGTTTGCAAACTCTTTTAATTTGAGACAGTGAAAAATTTGGTGTCTAGTAAAGGGTTTAAATGCCATTTCAACAATAAATAGTACATCATCATAAATACATATGAATAAATAGCAATGCCTCCCTCCATAGAGCTCTTCTTTGTTTGTATAAATTGTGATTAACACCAAGTCAACAATTTTTCAGTAATGTAATGACTATTGGATTCATCAGTACTAGGCTGGGGCTCTGAAGTGTCTTGTAAAAAGAAACTCATACAAAACTATAGGTACATGTGGGCTGTAATCCAGGACCTCACACTTCTAATATCCCCATCTCAACCAATCGGCCACATAGGACCCAGTCCAAAAGTGGCATGTGTAAAACATTTAATTTAACAATTATAAGACAATAAAGTGTTTATTGTTGGAGTTATTTTATTGATATCATTAAACTCAAATAAGAATAATACTTGCCTCACCACATTAAAATTTCTCATCTTAAAACTTTTCTTTGTGTTTTCCCTAGAGTCGTATCATTCAAAATACCTTAATGGATACCCATGATATATCTATCTATATTTATATATTATATATGGGTTCAATCCTGTGTCAACAATTTCTCATTAATTTTTTTGGGTTTTTTTTAATTCATCAATATACTGGGCTATTTAACCCCTATAGTACTGTAACAGACTTCATGCTTATGCAAACAGATTAGATCCAGATCAGCCCCCAATTAAATTGTCGGCTGGCCTGTGATCTTACCTGTTTGCTACTCTGAGTATCTTTCCTCGTCAAAATGAAGCAGATATCTTAAAAGCAAACAACACAAAACCCTATTTTTAGGAATTTACCCTGTATTCTTAGGGTTAGGGCAAGTTCATTACAAACAACACAAGAAAGCTGTGTATTGAGGAGAGGGGAGGATAAAAGAGTCTGCAGTGCAACTGTAACAAGCTCTGACCGGTCCCTGAGGACAGCGATGTTCAAACATGAGCGCTCAAGTGAAATGACGGTTCCCCGTTAATTGAAAAGAATTCATTCAGGGGTACCAAATAATGGGACAGAGTTGTTATTGCGGTCACGCCCTTGTTACACAGGGTGACATATGACAGACTTTGGGCTGCTGCGAATATTACAACCCAGTTTATAACCCCTTCCTCCATAATACATCAGTTTGATGGGCAGAACCTTTTTTCCTTTAACCCTTTCCCAAACAACAAATTTTCGACTGTCCCAAATTGAAAGAGTTTGCAGACCCCATTTCAAAATGTGATGAAATTGGAAAATATTTTTCAGAAAGAGCAGAAAACCTTGTGGGAAAAGGAAAAATTGCTCGTTACGAGCAATTTCTCCTTTTCCCACAATGTTTTCTAAAGTCGTCTGCAACAAAGTTAACCCATTACCAAACAACAACATTTGACAAGCTGGCTGCAGACGACTCTGGAAAACATTGTGGGAAAAGGATAAATTGCTTTTAACAAGCAGTTTATCCATTTCCCACAATGTTTTCTGCCTTATCAGAAGATTTTCTTTCTCGATTTCATCACATTTTGAGATGTCGTTTGCAAACTCTTTCAATTTGGGACAGTCGATAATTCTGTGTTTGGTAAAGGGTTAATTTGGAAGAGGCATATGTCTTAGTTTTGGGAAGTTGTAAGTGCGGAATTTTGGAATTGCTGCATAGGGAAACCAAAATACCTTTTTTTAGGAAACTGCTTGATCTTAAAAAAATACATATAATTGGGAGGTTGCCTTTTATAGATCATAATGCATCTGCTATAGAAGTAGGGGCTTTAAAAACCACTGTGACAGAACAATGAAATTGCTCAAAATGAGCAATTGATCCTTTTGTCACCATGGTTTCTACCAATATCAATGAGAAAAAAACAACTTTTACTTTTCTTTTTTTGTTGTTGTCTGCTGATGTGTTGAATTTAGACCAGTCAAAAAATTTCATATGGGGGTAGTTGGTAATTAGTGACTTCTCATCTGTTATTCAGCAACATACAATGTACTTGAATGTATGGTACTTGTGACTGGTCCAATTGAAAGCAGCAGTTGATGAGTTTCAAATGTCTTAGAAAGAATAAAACAGGAATTTAATACTTTGCTTATGGAATTAGGAGGAAACCGTTGTAAAAAAAGAAGAAATGTCATTGGGAAGCGGATAGATTGATTTTTTGACTGATTGTGATTTTCACCTTTTCTTATCTCCATTTATGTCACAGTGATTTCCAGAGACTTTAACCCTTATAGTGCTCAAACTGACTTCATGCTTATGCAATCAGGTTAGGTTCAGGCCAGCCTGCAAGTAAATTGGCAGCTGGTCTGTAATCCAATCTGTTTGCTACTCAGAGTATCTTTCCTCAACAAAATTAAGCAGATAATTAAGGATTTGGAAAGTAGATGACACAAAAATCTATTTTCAGAAAATTACCCAACATTCTAAGTGTTAAAGGCAAATGCTTCACAGTGAGGCATTAGAGTAAGGGATTTAAAGGCCCATTAAAGGAGATTAATGATATATCAAACTATATTATTTGGTAAACTTTTGGACAGATTCAAATAGTTAGCACCAGAAAACACCATCAGCACAATTTAAATGTGAAAGTAAACCAGAAATAACCAAGATTAGCAAGTTTTATAATTCAGATTTCCTGATTCTTCAACCTGACCTTGACAGTTGATACACACATTTTTGAACCGACCAATCAAAATTCGTTATTTTGAATATGTAAACAAACAGGTTGTTGATAAACATTATTGAATTGGAGACAACTATATTTCAAGCACAATATAACTTATTTTTAAGAAGCCTATTTAATAGGGTCTCAATGCATTCCTAAACTAATCCTCATGACTTTATGAACATAATAAAAGAACTCCATATATTTTTTCAGTAATTTATTTGTAATCCTCTCCTTTGATGTGCCTTTAAACATAAAAACAACCCCTTATACAACCTACCTGCATGAAAATGTGTAATGGCTTTGGTAATTTCTGTTCCATCTAGTTTGTTGTTACCGTCGTAGTCATGTAATTTGAAATAATGGAATTCTAGTTCCTCGTCCGACATTTCCTCCTTTGGTTTATCTACGACCTCTTTTAAATGTTCCTTTATATGCCTGAAAAAGTACAAAACAGCGACTTTAGGGGGCTGTAAAAAGTATGAATTGAGCGTTCAATGCAACACTAAAGTAAAGTGATTCACAAACATGAAGCACTTAACATAAGAGGGTTCAATGCAAGACAATAAATAGTAAGCACTTCACAAATATGAAGCATTTACTATAGTATAGGATTTAACCATCAAAATCAATTCCTTCAATCCAATATAAAGAGAAATCAAATAAGTCAAAGAAATGCAAGTTGTTTAAAACATTAAAACATACAAAAAACTTGAAACAGTTAACTAAAACAATAGCTGTCAAACACAACACAGTCTTTTTAATTTTGATGGGAGTTCAAAGCCCTTTTCAACGAAAAATAAAGCTATTGATACGTTTAAATGGGGTTTAGCGCTGTGTCAACAGTATTTCAGTTATTGATGGCTTCCTGGATTTCACCAGTAAACAGCAGGGGTCTGCATTGTCATGCTCATGGTGTCTTGCCAAAAGACACTGACATGACTAAAACTATTGCTGGTGAGAATTGAACCCGGGGCCTCCCTGTTACAAGTCGTACACATTAAGCCTTAAAATGCAGGGTTATTTTCTGAAAATAGATGTTTGTGTCATCTGCTTTCCAAAAGATATCTGCTTAATTTTGATGGAGACTGATATGCAGATATAACAGGTAAGATCACAGGCCAGCTGCCAATTTACTTGCCGGCTGGCTTAGATCTAACCTGTCTGCATAAGTATAAAGTCGATTCCAGCACTGTAAGGGTTAATCACCGGGAAACACAGTACAGCTATTAAATAATAGACATGAAATGTATCCACACTTCATGGACTCCTTAAATGTTTGTAAATAGCAAACAGGGCAATACTTTATTATCCTCAATTGATGAATTTTGAAAATGAAATTTGAAACTAATTGATAAAGAAAGGAGTTAAAATATCATGCTTTTGTAAGACTGAAAGCATTGTTTGAAAATAAGCAATTTCTCATATAATTTGTTTTGCCTATTAGGATAGAAATTACATGTATTATTAGATAATTTTTTTCAAAAATAATTATTTCTAGGGTTGTCTGCAGCAGAGTATAATTCCAGGATTGTAGTGAGGATTGGTTTGTACATTATAAAAGCAGAGTAAATTTATCATCAATAAAAGGGGGGTAACTTCCTTGATATTGTTAACTGCATTGCCTAAGTTATGTCCCTTTGTAAAATACCAGTACTCCACAGGAATTTCATTTGCTTGTTTGTTACAGTTCAACATCCCAACAACAGAATTAGATTTTAATTGCAATACCCTGCCCATTATAGATGGTGGATGACCCAAAGTTTAACTGCCACTATTAGGGCTTGCCAAGGGCCACAAGAAGATGGTCGAAGAGAGTTTAAAGGTTTTTATTTAAAGATGAGAAAATTTGAAAGTAAAAAAGATGTCTTTTAAACAATACAGTTTTTGTATTGTTTGATATACAATTAAAACGCGCTATCTAAAGTACAAATAATTCAGGCAGCATCAATTTATCAATGTACATGTATGTACAGTCAGTGTTCTCAATAAGAATTGGTTGAACAGGTCAAACCAAAATCTGAACAGGCCACTTGGAGGGGGTGTCTGGGGTCCATAGGGGTTGTTACCATTTCTGCTAATCTGAACCGGCCAAAACATAATTTGAAGTGGTCATTTTTGCCTGCTGTCTGTTCTTATTGAGAACACTGCAGTACAGTTTATATGTGAAAGATGTCAAAAGCCATGCCATGCTTTGGGATTAAAATATAAATTAATTGACTGTTTACATATATTCAAGAGGGAAAAAATCATAATTTGTTTCCCATGACTTTTTTTTCAGTGTGTATCATATAACAGTACATCTAGTTTTAAAGAAAGTAATCTCTAAATTGAAAATTTCCTCCTATCTGTAAATAAGCACCTTTAATCCTTTCGGCGCCAAATAAAAAGCAGAAAGTCATTCTCAGTGCCAAATAAATTTTGGCATTTCCAGGAAATGAACAGTGACCAGTTTCAAAATATCATAGTTTACTCATTATTAAAGATAATCACTTCAAATTTTCACAGAAGATTGGTTATAAGTTTTTCTTTCTAAGGAACCATCATTCTGATACAAATTTGTTTAAATATTGTTGTCTTAACTCTTCAACAACCAGTTGTGACCAAATATTGAAAACTCTCAAACAACACCACTAAATGTCGCATAAATGCGACTGTGGCGCCGAAAGGGTTAACCTCTTACTAGATGATGATCCAATTTCAATCATCAGTCGCAGATGATATTAGAAACAATTGGAACAACAGAATAAATTACTTGTAACCAATTCAAACAAAAACAAAACAAGAGCCTTTCATAAGACAGTGCGCTTGGCTATTCAATAAAGGTGGAGGGAGATATAGGTCAGTCAAATATAATTTGTTTTGGAAATATGAGGATGCACACAAAACTTAATCAAAGACTTTCTAGGAATGAATACCTAGTGTCAGAAAATTACCCAGCATTCTAAGGATTAACATCTACTTACTGTTGATCATGGACATTACTTCCGAAAGCCCCGTGCCCAGTAATGTCGCCCGGGGGGCCATGCCCGTCTGGGTACACATTCTTGGGGGGTATTCCAGGGGGACCCTGCTGCTCGGAATAGCTAATGTATGTACACACAATCAGAACTATTGTTTCCCTCCACATGGTGAGTAAGTGAGTAAGTGTGCTGGGTATCCCAAACTTGTGCTAAAAATAGAAACATAACATTGTTATTGAGCAATGGTACGAGACTGACTTTCTAAGGATATTATAAAATGATTTACCCCTTTTTTCTTCTGTAAGAACATCAAAATCTTTACTTTCTGATTAATTCATATGGTTTAATGCCATGTCAACAATTTTTCATCTCATTTTTTCATGCATATAAAAAAACCTTTCTTTGTATGATGTTAAATGCTGTGTCTACAACTTTTCAGCTATGAAACAACTTTCCCCGATTCCACCAGTTCTCGGCTAGGGCTCTGAAGTGACTTGCCAAAGGCCACTCCCAGGTAACCATAGGTGTCGATGGGGATCTAACCCGGGTCCCGGACAAGAAGGTCATAATTGCCCTGTATCTCCTATCCATGTTAATATTTTTTAGCAACAATTTAAAATTCAGCTAGTGATCCCTTTTGAAGTTAAAAATTATAGTCATGCCAGCATTTTTATTCTCAATTCAGCAACTCCGTCAATACAATTTCACAAAATTAGCAGGCCTAGGCCTCTTCCCAATTAAGCGGGGAAAAAATACAGAAAAATGGGAAATCTACAAGGGATATGACCTTCAATCCATTGAAATGCACTTGCTGCTTTCAGAATACATGTACATGGTATCTTCAAGGCATTGGAAGCTAATATAGACACTAATTTCAGTCACCATTGCCATATCTTTGAATAGGCTGTCGCCACAAAAAAACTTGGAATAACCATCTCTGAGGACCTCAGTTGGGGAAAAAACCCACACTAACAGCATCACAAGAAAGGCAAGCCCATCCCATGAGATTCCTCTCAAGAAACCTTAGAGAATTGCACACCACCTGTTAAGGTTGCTTCTTGTTATACTTATAAGGCCATGGTCAATCTAACCAATCTGGGATCCACAACAAAATGTCAAACCCAATGAGAATGTACAGCAGAGAACCGCCTGCTTTGTGTTTATCAACTTTTCAAAAGATATTCAGGCTGTTTCTCAAATATGTTTAAAAATTATCTCATAAATATGAATTTTCATTAATCAGTGGGAGTCTCCTGAACTACTTTGAAAACACAACTCTCTAGGCTATGATGTACAAAATCCACAACTCTCTAGGCTATGATGTACAAAATCCACACCAATCTGGTAGGCATCCCAGGTAACACAGGCACCAAAGGGAAACACAAGTTTTTCAAGGAGCATATCACAGACCAGACAATTGGCATTTTCTTCTTCTCAAGGACATAGCAACAGTGGAACCTGTAACCAACCAGCATATCGAGGGTTCAGTGCAATACTATAGTATGTGCTTCATGTTCACTTACTATAGTCTTGCAATGAACCCTTGATATAGTGTCATCACATACCATGGATGGCTTCAGATTACTCCTAGGGGGCAATCTGTCATTTCTACATGGGCATGACACTATACATAGTTTTAAAACATTTTTCAAGCGGGACATTCTGTACGCCACCATTATGTGCAATTGAGCTAATTAGGCCACTTTAACAACCCACATCAGTGTATGAAAATGGAAGGCCTCAATTTCAGAAAAAAAGTTCATTTCTGAAAATGAAATCAACATATATTTTCATCAGCATTACTGTTAAAGAATCTTGCTTTGTCTAGAAAACTTGGGGTAATTTTCTGAATATAAATCATGTTGCACTATCCTTACTAAAAGCATGGTGAAGGTTTGACTCAGCCTGTTTCCAACTCGCCTCATGGCTTGTGGGTTTATTCAGCTGTGGTTTAACTCAGGTAGGTAAACTCATACTGTTATCGGAAATTAAGTGATCTTCTTTTGCAGCAGAGACAACAATTTGAAAAAAAAGATTCAAAAATCAAATAGTTATTCCTTAGCAGATTGGTAATTATATTTTAAGGATATTTCCATTGGAAGCACATTAAACATTTTGGCAATTTTTATATTGTAATTGATTGACAATAATAATCAATAATAGACGCCATTTATGAACTAAGTGCCTTGTTTAATGTTAGTACAAACCAGATATTTTAAACTTCTAATATACTCGGCTACTGTAGTACCAATATAGCAGGCTGATGATTTATCGTGGCTGAGTTAACCGAAACAACCTAGACTATGGCAGAGTGAGTTAACCCAGACTATGCGAATGGAATACAGACTTTACCAGACTGTTGGTCTGGTTATTTCGATAAATTAACAGGACCAAATGGATTTTTACCAGACCAAAAAATATCGTATTTTAAATGATGAACAAAGACAAGGATTTTTTTTTTAACTTTGGGGAACGGGTCCGTTACCAGACAAATTGGATAAGTCACAGCATTTTTCTCTTAAAATGGGGATTTTTTCATGAAGAATTCAATTCAAACACAAGCTAAATTGGGAATTTGGGAACAATAGTCAGTTGATTTAATTGGGAATGGGTTCGTTTTACGGTACCAAACATATAAGGGAAAAAAAACTGAATGAGCATCTTTGGCACGAATAAGTTATAACTACGATATAGTCAAAATATTTCGTCATGAAGATTGCTTTTTATTTTCTGATCGGGCAATCTAACGTTGAAATTTCAAACGATCCAAATAGTGTCGGATTTCCAAATTCTGTTTTTTGAATTTAAAGCACAACATGGTCATGCAAAGGCAATTGATTAGACAAGATATGTAAAATAAACTTACGTACCACAAAATAATGGCATCAATAGCTTTTAAACAATAAAAAAAATGCTAAATAAGGGTTTTCATACTCCAGTGAGCATGCGCAATGGAAGTCTATCAGATTCAGAAAAATCCTCACCTAGTGTCAAATAAACTGTTCTTACAAAGTAAATACGATGAATACTAACAAATTACGTGTAGGGATCGATTTAAAAAGGATAAATTCATAACTGTGAGTAATGTCATTTGATATTTTACTGTAATAATGGAAATATCGGTCTTCAAACGGTGCAAAAAAAATTTTGTTGCAGCGTCCTCCATTAAATGAATCGTTTGAAAGTTTGACGTGACGGGAGATATTGCCTGATGCAAAATTTTCTCTATATTTCCCGATAGCGTTAAATTAGTTAGACTAACCAGGGCTCAACCTGGCTGGAAAAAGGTCTGCGCCAGCACATTCGCCAAATGACGAAAAAAGGAGCCAAATTTAAGGAGCAAAATTCTGAGCAAATGGCTCCAATTAAAAAATTTTGACATATGTGTTAAATCCTCCCTGTAAATTATTTTCTTTTTGTTATGTTTCACCATTTGTATTAAAGTTCTATTGTCATAAATATATGATATAATACTAATCAAAATATATGTTAAAGTAAAAAAAAAAAAACGCCAACCCCCCCACCCCCCCTTTCGAACAAATTTTTAAAAAAAATGGTTAAAGTTACCCTTGCTGTGAGTAACAAAATCAAAATGAATATTTCATCTCAGATAATATTAAATCATAGCGAACACTATCATGTTTCTCGGTTTTGTTAATTATTTTCGAATTGTCCGATAGATAAATGAAAAGTGTAAACATGATTTTAGATCTCCTTGTTTCTTCTCACATCAAGACACCGATCTGATGATTCGAATGATTAATAAAAGACAAGAGGATCGCAATATGAATAGCACTGGTGCATCAGCGAAGAAAGCAAACAGTCAATATCGAAATACTTTACAAATTAACCCTCTTTTAATTATCGCATTCATGCATCATAACACATTGGATGGAATGAGGTCAATATTATCGGTTTTCGTGGAACAGCCGCATCGAGTTGTTGACACATAATGATGGCCCGACTTATACACGCCTCGAGCATTGTTTGACACGGGGATAACAATTAGCGGATTAATTTGGGTTTTTCAGAGATACTGTTAGTTGCGTCAACAGATATAACTGTCTGTAATATCCGGACAGGTTGAAATAAGGTAAAGTCGAATGGAAAAAAACATGTGCCAACCAAATTCACCAAATTGGGAAATCTTTCGCCATAATGAAAAAATATTCGCATTTGGCGCATATGGCGACCGACAGCGTGAGTCCTGAGAGTCTAACCTACAATATATCAATCATTCACTTTATTCAAATTTTCTCTCAATATTCGAACATGTTTTCAAGAGATCATATTCGTTTCTGGTTACGTTAAATTCTAGTAGCGAATGAAGTTTACAGCAGCTGGTTTCCGGATAATGGTCACATTGACCTATCTTTGATGCTATGCAGGGTACAACAAGAGCTTGAGCCCATTTTGGTTACTATCTTTCAATACCAACGTTGATAAGCAGGGATACCGCAAATGACGTCATTTCGAATGGCTCAGCATAATTTGCCTGGTTACCTTGCTTATAACCATTCAATGCGGTGAAAAAGTACAAATTAATACGAACCAGTCAAATAAATAGCGAGACGCTCGCAGGGGAAAGTGAAAGTAAGTTCCAAACTGAAAACGTTTACCGGACAATTGGACCGGTATTTTTGAAAAACATGTCGGACCTTCTAAACTTTTACCGTACTAGTCCGTCGGTCCGACATAGTTTTGCAATGACTGTATTAACCCACATTAAAAAAAAACACTGAAAGACTTATGGCAGTTTTAGCAATCTTAATTAATTATTCACCTGCTTTCATTTGTAGCAGACCATACTCTTTTGCCAAGATGTAAGGATAACAACTATGCCATATGGGACTTCTCTCAAGAATAACATGGTACCTAGTGGCACATTGAAGAATCAGCCGGTATTTCGCCGATTTTTTTACATCAAACAGTCAGCAGACCTAGCAGTTAACAATTATCCATAGCTATCCCTTATCTTAAAAAAGATTTTGAATGATGTTTACCTTCAACTTTACAACCCCGCTGGAAATGATTTCAAAACAATGGAATAGGGATGATTTAAATGATGAGGTGTCACTTGCAGACTTCGTCTTTCCACCAATGATATAGACGCTTTAGGAATATGCCTAATTTCATGGAAAACTATTAAAGAGCGCCTCGGCGATCATGATTGTGTCGGATACTCTTCAAAAATAAAGTCTCGACAAAGCTTCACGAAAAATGGAAAATGTCTCATTTTATTAAAAACAAAGAGGACTTCAAAGAGTTGGTCGGTTATTTGAATGTTTCGTGTACAAATAAAGTGTAAAAAAAGTCATTACTAGGCTTTTCCTTCAACGACACAGACAAATCTCTTGTTTTGCCAAATGCACATGTTTTGAGATGCATTCGTACCCTGTCTGCTTGGTGCACTGTTGTTAAAAATCATGATTTACTAAATAAAAAAATTCGTTTCTACAAAACATCATGGATAAACAGTCATTCATACTTGAGTAATATATGTTACTCTTTTGGGGGAGAAACATCTGGTAATAGAATTATATATAGGGTTGTTTCACTCCCAAAATTGTTAAATGGGAGTGTAGTCAGAATGTGGGTTAACTCGGCCTTAAAGGTCATATTTCCCGATAAACAAAATTTTCTTTAATTATGGTTTTTGAATAAGGTTATGGTTTCGTTATGACGGAGGTAATGAATTTTTTCTCATACAGAAGCGAAAAATGTTGTTTTTGACTACTTTTATTCACCTTTATCGATTTTTGTGAATGACTTATCTCCCTTGTTGTGACGTCATTTGTGCTTCAAAGTCATATGAACTATCAGTAAGAAGAATCTAGTTCTCAGTAACGACGGTGTTTTTGCACAAATTTCGGACATTTTAAGTGTTGAATTGTGTTTTGGGAAACGTAAATTGGATATTGAATATGGTATTTTGACAGGTCTTCTGGTGTTATTCTGCTTTTGGTAGCAGGGATGCGAGTTTCTCCCGTTTTCCGACGAACATAAAAGCTGCAAAAAGTTTCTGGACCGTGTTTACTTTACAAAGAAACAAAAGATATATTCCCCAAACAAGAACAGTAGGCTGTGTAACTTTCACTTCGAAGACGGCAAGTTTACGCATTGTTAGGCGTTTTCAGAGAATTGATTTTATTGATCTTTAAATGATCGGACTCAATTCAAAGTAATTTATACAGGTGAAGACGCTTCAAATTCATTCTACTTATTGAGTAACTGTTATATTTCCCTGAATTGATGTTCGTGATTAAAACAATTCCTGACTGTTAGTTTGGGGTGTTAAAGCCTCGTGTAGTCTTGCTAGATCTTTATATAGAATTTGCACTGTGTAAATGTAGATAAATTCAAGAAAAGGATAAATCACGTTGATTACACCTTTTTTGAAAGTTAATTTCCTTGAATGACTCTCTTACTCGCCAAGCTAGTTTTGTTTGGAACAGTTTAACTATGCTACATACTTAGTCAGGAATACTTAAATAGGCTGCTTTACGATTATATTACATAAGAATTCAAAGGGTTGCAAGAATATGTTAATTTCATCCAACATCATAAGTTATTGTATTGCCATGTCTTTGGGTTTTAAACGCTTAAATGCATCTTGTTCTTATTTGCAAAACTTGTTTTATGTTTTAACATAATCGTAGAAACGTTGCCATTGTACATAAATGAGACAAAATAAAAAATGTACGTTGATTGCTATGATAACAAACCGATTAAAACAAGCAAGTTTCTTTTATCTGCCGATGTCTTTGAATGAAAATTCAAAATAATGAATATTTGATATCCGCAAACTGTCTCTGGACTCATCAACGCAAATGATAATGGGTTCGATCTTAACTTAAGCGTCTGCTTTTCGGAATTATTTAAATCACACACCTCATTTTTTTGCCATTGGTGATATTGGTTTAAATGACGTATGTCACACTGAAATACAGGTGTTCAAACATGATTATTACAAATTTATATTGATAATTTAGTAATAAGATCACTAAATATATAATTTACACATTTTAACATAATCTCTTTGTTTACAATTTAATTGATTATTGTCAGTTTACCTCACATACAAAGGGTCAATCAACAAACATCGGCCATTATAAGGATTAAGGGTCGTGATGCAAATTAACACCAATCTGCCACATTTGCACAGTATGTTTCAAGTCTCAAGCCCTTTATTGTTTAGGCAAAAGATAGCCTCTGGCGTTAATCTCTTAAATAGCTCTGTTGTTAATTAACAGGTCTGACACGTTCTGCTATTCCAGACATGAAATAACAAGCGGCAAATCTCACACTTTCAATGCGCGGCAATTAAATTTATCTAAAAAATCCATTGTTAAGATATAACCAATTAAGACCAAACTCTCACAGGATGTTTGGATTGATAAGGTGTCAGTACATATTTATCTCTCAATGTGACTTACGTCGGATACTTTGTCGTTATGATATTCAAAATCAAGTTTTGTCAAATTGATATTTAAATTACAAAATCATAAAAAATCAATTCAATTATGTTTATTTAAGGTTGTTAATAAAATAAACTATGACGACTTTTTTGTTTTAGCTGTTAATTATTAAACCTGTCCGAAAATTAAATGCTCAATATGTTAAGACTACTTACACGAGAGAAAACGAACATAAATGTAAAGTGAATATGAAGAACAATTCTTAAGTCAAAACAGTTGATCTAGAAAGACGACATCGGAATCAATTTCGAAATCAATGACCTCTTACTGGGGATGGAGTTACTGGAAAGTTGCCGGATGATTTTAACAAATACTCTTGAATGTGCCAGTGTTTAGTTTTGAAATTTGGATGTGTGGTGAAAATGTGAGTTAAAGGATAACCTTCGAATCACAAGTAAGTTGATGTGTGGTAAAAATGTGAGTTAAAGGATAACCTTCGTATCACAAGTAAGTTGGGTTATAATACGGTTTGTTTGTTCGCAATTTATGATCTTCTCCCGTTTCATTTCATGTATTGATAAGACAATGAAGGGTGAATTTGACAGTCAATAGTTATACGATGTACGGTTTTAAGACAATTCGTTTATTCAGATCTATGTCTTTGTTTACTACTCAATTAAAACCTTAATGCTAATACACGATCATTGACGAAAAAGTACTCGTGTTTTTTTTCCAACAAATATTGATTAAAATAGCTGTTTTCACAAATATCGTCAAAATTTCAAGCCGATTCATACATATGAAAACATTTACAAATCCTTTCAAATTTACGCGTTATGTCACTTACTCTTTTTTTTTCAGAAGAATATTCTTATAATATAAAACATATTCAATAAAGAAAATGCACTGTCAATCCAAACATTGACTTACGGATTGCTATTTCGAGGAGAATCATCCCACTTTCAAGCCGTTCCTTTCATATGAACGCATTGACATATCCTTGTAAATTCACGCGTTAAGTCACTAATTCATTTATTTCAAATGGCTATTCTTATAATATGAACAATATCCAGTATAGAAAATTCACTGTCAATCCAAACAATGACTTAAGAATCATTTATTTCAAGGAAAATCGTCCAAATTTCAAGTCGTTCCTTTCATATGAACAGGTTTACGCAATGACAAATCCATGCAAATTCACGGGTTAAGTTATTAATTTATCTTTTTTCAAATTGATATTCTTATAAAATGAATCATATTCAATAAAGAAAATGCGCTGTCAATCCAAACAATGACTTTAGGATCGTTTATTTGAAGAAAAACACCAATTCTAACCAGGGGTCGCTCTTCACGCCCTTTACATGGCGCATTCAGTGGATCACGAGTGACGTCACAGCAAAGGGAAGTAAGTCATACGAACTTTTATTAATCGGTGCGCTTTGACGGTGATTTATGGCGTAATGCGTTATGCTAAAATGTTGCAAATAATTTCAATGTGATTCGTTTACTTCATATTTTAATTTTATGAAATAAACCCAACCTGTACATATGACCTTTAAGCTGGTTCGGCCGGGTTAACTCGGCCTGCTACATTAGTACTCTATGAGCCTAGTATAAAACAAATTTGAATTGAGCAGTTTGTTAATTTCAAAAGCTTACACTAATCAAGGCATTTGATAAAACCAGTCTTCATTCCCAATCCAATTAACATGTAAACAGTGCCGAAACAGTAAAAGTGCGTCCAATTAAGACACCTTAAAAGCAATTAGCGCTAAAAGATTATTTATTACCAATCTGCGGCATTCTTATGGCTATTTACCTTCTAAATGTATTGATCAAATAAATTGGTTCAGCAACATGCGGTCTTTAATTTGAATGACTTTGATGATAGGTAATGACAGTTTAACTGAATCAAAGCGCAGTTTAAACTGTTTGGTCTTTGAAATATCTCTTTTAAAGATGCGGTAATGAAAGAAGAAAAAAAAAATGATTTATATATGTTTGATACTTCAATTTTCAAGTTAACCTCCTCAAGTACTCCTGTAATTGCCATTTCCAGCAATGTTTCAATTGCTATAAAATTAATGAAACATTCAATTTAAAATTGAAATGTACAAGTACTTTTATAGCAGGCCAAGTTGACCCGGCTGAGTTGCCACACGGCCGTGTGAACCCACAAGCTGAGTTGGAAACAGGCCGAGTCAACCTTACACCGTGTAGTTAGTCAAAATAATTTGACGTGAAGATTGCTTTCTATTTTCTGATTCGGCAATCTCATGTCGAAATTTCTAACAATCCAAATAATGTCGGACTTTTTCTATCGAATTCATCCGAATTTTTGGATTTAAAGCACAAATAACCATTTAAAGTCAATTGATGTGACAAGATATGTTAAAATTATTTAACGCAGGGTTGTGAATTAATCCTTTTTTAATCAATCCATGCACTAAACATGTCTGTATTCCGCATATTAACTTTGTAAGAATTGGTTTGATTAATGTTAGTTTATGATTTTTTGCTCCCGATGATTTTTTTCTGCACATGCGCACTGGAGTAGGAAAAACTTATTCAGCGGGTTTTTTTTTTATTTAACCGTAATTGATGTCATTGTTTGGTGGTATATAAGTTTATTTAACCTATCTTGTCATATCAATTGACCTTGAATGGCCATTGGTGCTTTTAATCCAAAAATTAAAATAAAAAAAGTCCGACATTATTTGGATCGTTCGAAATTTCGACGTTAGATTGCCCCATCAGAAAAAAGAAAGCAATCTTCACGTCGAATTATTTTGACTAATGGGAGTGAAACCCCATTTTGGGTGTGAAACTAGTCAAACTAATTTGTCTGGGAAAAATTAAGAAAATTTTCAGTTAAAATGGGCAATATCGTCCATCATGTTACACTTTCAAACGATTCACAATGGTAGACAGTTGCGATGGAATTTCGTTGCAACTTTTGAATGCCCATGTTTAACGGTTAGTCCAGATTTCTGGTCTAGAAGGCTATTGCTATATTGACTGACCATTCGAAGCATGATTGATATCCAAACGTTGAAAAAAGCTTTGTTCATGGATCATTATTGAGAGTAGTTTAACGGTTATTACTCCAAAAGCACAAATCTGAGAGTCTCTTTAAATACCTGAACTTGGTGTAATCCATCACTGTTTTGATCCTTTGAAATTTCCATGTTATATTGTCCTGTCAGAAAAAATAAATAAATAAATTTCCATGTTATATTGTCCTGTCAGAAAAAATAAAAGGCAATCTTCACATCAAATTATCACTACCCCTAGTCAAACTAATTAGACTTGTTCGGAAAACATTGAAAAAATTTTGTATTGAGCAATATCTCCCGTCATGCAAACTTTTGAATGATTCATTTAATTTGATAAGACAAGAAATGTTAAATAAAGTTACATACTGGTATGACCAAATAGTGGCATCAAGTGCCGTAAAACAATTAAGAATTGCTAAATAGTTTCAAATTTATTCGTTTTTCTCACTTCAACAGGTGTTGTTGTTTGTACGGAAGCAAGGCAAGCAGAACATGGTCACCTTGTGTTAACTAAAGCGTTCTTACAAAGTTATAATGAGGAATTCCGACATATGTGTATGGATTGAGTTAAAAATGATTTATTTACAACTATTAGTGATAATCATTTGATATTTTACTGTAATAATGGAAATATCAGTGTTCAATAGATGCGACAAAAATCTTGTCAGATCTGTCCAACATTAAATGATTTATCTTTTTTTTCCAAATGTATTATAATGTTGTCTTTGTTGATTTGAAAATCTTATGATTATTAGCATTAGATTTTAACATACATGATTTACACAAAATATATATCTTTACAGATTTTCCATCTAATACAGATAATTTTTACATAGTATGACTTTTTTCTCACTTTTTTATCTATAATATGTAATGCATCCCAGTACAGAAGAATAATGATTCTGCAGAATCATCTATCGCTTTAGACCAAAAGTTTATCAAATAATTGTTTGTTCTGTCTACTTGTAATTTATCAACGCCAATCTAATCAGATGGTGATTAAGATATTTTTAGGTTTTGACCATTCAGGAGATACTTTAAACTATGTTGATGAAGAATATAACTTAAAACCAATGAAAACATCAGATGAAAGCGTAATCTATGTTGATTCAGTTGGCCAAAATTTGATTGTATTTTATTATGGCAAGTAACATGCGAGCCAAGGTATATGGTAATATTTTTCTATGTTTTTGTTTTAGAGGGAGCTGGTATGGATTTTAACAAAATCAAAGTGTGAAGAGGCATCACCATTTGTTCAGTGGGCTGATGAATTAATAAAAGAATTTGGTTACCGTAAAAGTCAGTATGAATTTACTCGTTTAGGTAAGTCTAATAAAAAGTATCAAAGTAACAATGCATTAGTTTTGAAATTTGCAGTATTTTACCCCCAAAAGAAACCTTCTTAATCTATATTTTTTTTACACAGTACATGGAATCCATTTTTCTTTTTTCAATACTAGGCTGTTGGCTCCTTAAAATATCTTTGAAATACTTGGTTACATTTTTATTGTCAGAACAATTTTTGTCATCATTCGACTATGTTTTAATGAAGATAGTTCTGTTAAATATTGCCTGTTTGGATAAGTTGTGTTTGAAAACCTCAATTAGTTTAAGGACATGTTCTACAGTTTTATAAGAAAATATCCTCTCATAGAATTTTCTAAATTTTTGATATGTTATTGAAAAGTCTATTGTGAATTCAAAAATTGAAAGAAAAATGCAGGTCTACCCAAGTTATTTTTTTCGTAAAATGACAGTTTCCATGGTAACCGTTCGGTACAAAAATGTCAAATAGAGCCTACCATCTTCAAGGATAATAAGATAATTTCTGGAAGGTTTATTAACACAAAAAAACATGAATTCATACAATAAATACTTTATGATTCAATGTTTTTTCAAATCATTACAATCTGAACAATTTTTGTAATCCAAATCAGTTTTTCAAAATTTTGTATTCCACAAAAAACAATAAAAATTGATATGTATTTTACAAATAAATGAAGATATTTGAAAATTCCTTTCATAGAATTATGCATATGCATATGCAAGTACCTCTTCGGTAACAGATTATTATCTCCCTTTGATGCGCAGATGTGAAGTACACAGATAAAACTACCGAGAACATCCTTAATACTAATGCTTGAATAGTACAAGTACATGTATTGTATGATTTTTGTTAGTAGTAAGATATATTCATAGATATAAGGGGACAAATTACAACAAATATGGATTACCTCCCTTTCTGGTGATGCTGCTGTATACATTGTTTATCACATTTTGATATGATTCTCCCAAAACCAGTTAAACATACATCTTTTTTCACAATGTTTTTGCCCTATCAGAAGATTATTTTCCAATTTCGTCACATTTTTAAATGTTGTCTGCAAACTCTTTTAATTTGGGACTGTTGAAAATTTGGCGTTTGGTAAAGGGTTAAAGCTTATTCAATGTTCATTACAACCTGTTACAAGGTTCTATAACTCCAGTATTGGTTTGTGATAAAGGATTAAGCAAGATAAGGTCTTCTTCCCACATCTTACACAGGGGTTTACTTAATATTTGTTGTAAGAGGGTAATTTGCTGAAGTTGACAGGGTAGGGGGGAAATGTGACACCTCATCAGGAGATTTGTCATAAAACTGAGCTAAATGGATAGAGTCAAAGTAGCTGGGGGGAAATCCTGGCCCCCCAGCTCAACCCTTTCCCAAACAACAAATTTTGGATTGTCCCAAATTGAAAGAGTTTGCAGACGCCATTTCAAAATGTGATGAAATTTAAAAATATTCTTCAGATAGAGCAGAAAACCTTGTGGGAAAAGGAAAAATTGCTCGTTACGAGCAATTTCTCCTTTTCCAACAATGTTTTCTAAAGTCTTCTGCAACAAAGTTGCCAAATTTGGTTTTTGTTTGGGAAAGGGTTAATGAAACCTCTGCATACAGTGAGAAAGGGTTTTATCCAAAAGCTTGTTTTGTAGGTTACATGAGCAAAGAGGAGATAGTCACTGGAGCAGGCTCAAACATGTCACCAGCTGCCAAACTGACATCCGCTTTACACGAGCCTTTGTTGAATCATAATTGGGCCGAGGTTCTCCATCAGCTTCAGTCAGTCATACAGAAAATGCCAGACTCCATAAAACAAGTTATGCATATCATATGGAAGGTAAGCAGGGTTTTGTAGTGTTCAGTGTTTTCATTAAGAGCCAGCTGCTGGCCAATTTGACTACTTCAAGGACTGTTTGGTCGGCTCGAATTTAAAAAAATATGATAGGTTGTCATAAGTAACAAATAATTTTTGTTGGGTGTTTGTTTCATTGGCCTCCTCAAATCTAAAATTGGCCTCTTACTCCTAAAATTAATGACAACCCTGAGTGTTATAACAATGGCCTATGAAAGGGTTTACCTGCTTGGGTCCGAGCCCATCCTTGCTGCCAAAAAGTGGAGCGATGCCATCATGGGCAGTCTCGAAGCTGATTATCTTGGATATAAGGATCAATACAATAGACATCATTTATGTATCTCTATCTTTATTACAGACTTTGATTCAAGGGATGCAACATATCAAGATCAATATATACTACACTCCAAGTTACAAATTTATTTGAAATCATGCAGTTTTTCAAAAAATCAATGGTACATAGGCCTCTTCCCATTTATCGAACAAATGGGTCTGAGGAGTGACAACATTTAATATGTTTGATGTTTTATGCAGTTATATACAGTCAATGTTGTTTTAAGCTGCCACCGTGCATGAAATGTTACTTAGTCTAAAGCTACCTAAATACAAGACTCAAGTCATCACTAGAGCTTTCTGTTTGACTGGCTTATGAAGTTTTCAATTGTCTTTCATACCACAGTTCTTTCTCCTTCTGACAATTCTTTTGCCTAGATGTCTGCTTTTTTTGAGAAAGGAGAATTAGAAAATTTGTGTGTCTTGGAGTTGAGACTGAGTGTCTTGTTCAATTTTGGAGATGAAGAAAAAATTAAAATAGCGCAAAAACCTTGATCAAATTGAATTTTTTTGGATTTTTATATCTTTCAGGTTGGAACAGAGCTCATCTCTCATGAAACAGACAAATGGACACGATATCAACTTATGAAAGAATTCTACACGTGAGATATCCATTTCTATTCTTCTATTTGATTTATTTTATTTTATTTTTTTCATGAGTGTGTGCTATACATCCATGTTACTAGTCTGTTCACCTTGTAAGTGTGAATTATGAAAACGTATGTGTGCACACTGAACACATTAGATAAAGACAAAATAAATAAAAAAATCCTTCAAGGTTTCAAGACTGACGTTTTTGAACTTTTTTTCCAATCCAGATTTCACTACATTTCAAAAAGTAAAGGAGCCATAAACGTCTCCTGCTAAAAATCATGTAAAAAATAAAAGAAAAACGTTTGGTTTTTAGCAAGATGAAAAACGAGCAAAGTCTGGACCAAAAGGCTGTTGGGCTAGAGTATGCATTGTTCTCATTATGCAATGGTGACCGAGAAACTGCAAAGTCTGTCTTACAGGTAAGTGCATGATTTGTTTGATTGTGTGATAAAAAATATTGTAATTTCAATATAATGACACCCTATTTTAACTAATATTGATTCTTAAACTCATTACCACCTAACGCCAGATTTTTGCATCTTGCAGCAAACGATTTTCAAAAAGCATTGTGGCAAATTGCTTTTTCATTCTATTAACATATATCACAACAGCAGAACTAAAAGATTTTTCTCATGATCACAAAGTTTTTCTAAAGTCGTCTGCTTCAAGTATAAAAATGTCGTCTGCAGGTGGTAAAGAGTTAAATATCTGTTGTGTGTCTTAAAACTAAAACTGGTATTTGTGAACTATTGCATAGAATTTTGGTTGTGGTTGTGTTTGAATGAAAATGAAATCTTATCCTTTGCTTTATGTGGAATTGAAAGCACAGTAGATAGAGAATCAACCAATATTGACAAAATGGAATACTTGATATGAGCAATTTTTTATTTTCACAATGGTCTTTTAGATTGCCTGCCACAGGTGTTTTCTTTAAATAGGATTCATGAGAGAAGCGTTTTTCTAAATAAGTAAACCATATTTAATGTTGATATATAAAGCTGGAATGATGTTTTTCACTCATACGAAACGTGTTGAAACGATTGACAAAGTAATTGCCACATTCTTAACTTGTCTCTCACCATCCCATATTTGTTGTATGGGAAAGCAGCCAGTTGTTTGGATGGACTGGAAACTGATCTCTTGTCTATCAAACATAGAGACTTGTACAATGCAATGGTATATGTGAACAGATGGTAACGGAAGGAACAAAACAGCAACACTACCCATAGAGGTGAATGTTTGCTGATTCAAAGTAAAGAAATGGTTGGACATGAGACAGAAGTTTCCTTTTCATGAATGGTGGTCAAAATGATTTGAAATTTAAATTTTGACAAAATTTGAAGCAAATCAGTGTACAAATCAAGGTCTGACAAAGAGATGTTGGCTCTGATTATTGCAAAACAACACACACCTTTACTTACATGTCCATACTTTCAAATAGCATGGGGGGAATCAATATTTTCTGATTACTTTGAGAGCTACCAACTCTTGTACCTACAAACAATATTTTTTTATTAGTTTTGGAGAGAAAAAAACCCAGTTTTACTTAACCCTTTCGTAATCAATCACGACATTTGACCACTTTGTTGCAGACGACTTTAGAAAACATTGTGGGAAAAGGAGAAATTGCTCATAAGGAGCAATTTCTCATTTTCTCACAATGTTTCTGCCGTATCAGAAGATTATTTTCCAATTTCATCACATTTTGAAATGTCATCTGCAAACTCTTTCAATTTGGGACAGTTGAAAATTTGTTGTTTGGGAAAGGGTTAAGAGCACTATTTTTTTATCACTTTGAATGTGAAACATTATTCCCCATCATGATGCGAAGGGTTTAGGCATGAATCATTATAAGCTTTTTTTTTTTTTTTTTTTTTCATATGGGTTTTACATCACATCAACATTATTTCAGTTATGTAGCGATGCCCGACTCTTAATGATGGAGGAAGACCCATACTCAACTGCCCATAAGGGCTGGTCAAGGCGGGTAGAACCATCGGCATTCTGTAAGTCAGTCGGGAGACTGCCTCTCATGAAAATCCATATCCCTCTCAGGATTTGAACCCACGCGGAGAGGGGCCATGTGATTTCAAGTTCGGTACTCTAACCACTAGGCCACGGAGGCCCCCACTATAAGCTTTTCATATGAACAGTATTTTATTATTGTTATTATTATTATTCTTTATTTTTTTATTTTTGATAGAATATTTTCCTAAACATTGTGCAAGACAAGGTTGAGCAGAATGACCAGCTTTGTGAAGCTTACCTCGGGTTGATCTTGTACCTAGAGTGGGCTGAATGTGGGAAAAATGTGGAGGAACAGATCGACTTTGACGACTTTAATTGTAATGTATAGGCGAGGTGTATATATATATATGGTGGCGCAATAGTGACATGTGTAAGATTTTATACTCAAATTTGGTTTTCTGTGATGTATTTCTTTTATTCCTCAACTAAAACATTTGGATATATTTCTTTTTACCCTCAACTAAAAGGAATAAAGGTGTGTGTCTGCAAGATAATGTTTTTATTGACTTGAGAGAAAGAGTTTATAACATTATAAGCCTATAAGGATTGTCATCGCTAACAAATGATCTCTGTTCGCACTGCTTATAAGTTTATCTTCGTTATTTGTCCTACTTGACCTAGTGGTTAAGACAGCGGACTAAGAGCTCTTGGATTCCAGGAAAGCTGTTACATAACTGAAATATTGTTGATACAGTGTTAAACACCATACACTCTATTTCCTTTTCCTGAGATTATATTTCCATTATCTCAAGAAAATGAGCTCTTTTCCTATTCTGGAAATAAGAAGGTCTCCGGAGAGAAACATAAATTTTTACCTAGGATTACTTGATATTTTTTTTTGGTCAAAGTAATCCAACATTTTTTTTCATATTCTCAATGTAATCAAGAAAATGATCTCAGGAAAATAGCTTTATATTCTTTTAATCAAAAGAAAAATATATCTCAAGAAAATAAATAAGAGAATAATTTTTGCACATTTCATCCCTGTGTCAACGTACTTATTTCCCACACTCACTTTTCTATTTTCATGTCTATATCCTATAGTGTTGGTACTCATTAGAATAATAGAAATCTGAGACCAGATAAGAGACTTGTCAGGCTTAAAATAAAAGGTACTTCTCTTCTATTTATCTCCTCTCAATGCTAGGGACCTCAAGTTCCTCATGGCCAGAGTACAATGCTTCAAATCACATGGTCCTTACACACGGCTTCAGATCCCTGTGAAGGCATTTGGAGTTTTGTTAGAGGCAGTCCCCAGACTGACTTCTAAAATGTCAGTGGTTTTACCCAGCTTGACCAGTCCTTATGGGCAGTTGGGTATGCGGTATTCCTCTATCATTAAGAGTAGGACATCACAACATAATTGAAATAATGTTAATGCTATGTAAAAGCTAATATAAAGTTCTGAAATCTCTCAATGCTATGTTATAAGTACTAGTGAGAAATCAGAGAATCATTGAATCTAGAAGATTCTAACGAGTGCCTACATGGAAGAAATTACTGGATAGTTTTAATGAACTTTAATATTGCATGTAATTGTCCCTGCTTCGACCCCATTTTCTGGACCTTTGTTAATTGATTAATTAATTGTTTAATAAAAAAATAATTTAAGCCATATCAACTGCATAAACATGGAGGACTTACTATAGTCTTTCATTTAACCCTCAATGTGTGTAATAGGGTTAAGGATATAAACAGGGTATTAGTAGCCCATGGTTAAGGTGTAGGACTTGTGAGATAGGGATTTCTGGTTCAAACCTCACCAGCAGCGTTGGGATTTTTCATGGGAGTGTCCTTTGGCAAGACACTGCAGAGCCTTGCCTTGTACTGATGAAATCCTGGGAAGCTGTTAGATAACTAAAATACTGTTGACAGAGTTTTAATCCCCATATAACCCTTTCCCAAACAATAACGACATATGACCACTTTGTTGCAGACGACTTAAGAAAACATTGTGGGAAAAGGAGAAATTGCTCGTAACGAGCAATTTTTCCTTTTCCCACAATATTTTCTGCTCTTTCTAAAGAATATGGTTCAATTTCATCACATTTTGAAATGTCATCTGCAAACTCTTTCAATTTGGGACAGTCGAAAATTTGTTGGTTTGGAAAGGGTTAAAGAAAGAAAATAAATATGAATTCAAACAGTTGTTTGTAAGGAATGAGTCCTTTTTTCAGGCACATTTAGCTGCATGTCCCAACAAGTCAACCAGGAAATGCAGACAAACCAGTTGGCTTTTGACGCATTGGCCTTCTTTAAGCTTGTCGAAGGAAACTCGAAATTCTGGGACACCTTTGTGCAGAAACATATTGAGGTATTTCACCACACGCTGTTCCGATTTTTTGACTCTTCTCTGCATAGGTTCAATTCCTAGTGAAGGAATTTTGAATTTTATGAGAGGCAGTCTCCCTGTGACTTAACCCTTAACCAAATGCCAAATTTTCGACTGTCCCAAATTGAAAGGGTGTGCACACGACATTTCAAAATGTGATGCAATTGAAAAATAATCTTCTGATAGGACAGAAATTATTGTGGGAAAAGGGGGCATTGAACAATACACAAATAATTGCTTTGATATTTCACTGAGGTATAGTAGAATTATTTTGACTCCATTGGCAAACTTTGAGCGATTGTATGTTGGAAATATTGCATAACTTGTTGAAGGAACAGAGAAGCTTTCCACTGTTCATCAAGGGTTCATTGTGAAACGAACGAAAAATCTCCACATTTTGAAAGGACTTACCTTAGTTGTAATGTAATTGAAATAATGCTAATGTGATTGATAAACATTGTAGGTGAATAATCAAACCTGATTTTAAAACAATTTCTTGGCACTCATAGTAATAGGGATAGAATTATAATTGATTGAATTGGCTAATTTGAGTTTGAATTAAGGTTAGAGCTGAGTTTGTGAATCAGTGAACATTAAATATAAATGAAATATTGATTAAAAGAATAGTGTTAAATTAAAAATTTAATCTTTATTGTGCTGGAACCAACTTCATGCTTATGCAAACAGGTTGGATCCAGGCCATCCGTAAAGCAAATGGGCGGCTGGCCGTTGATCCAACCTGTTTGCAACTCTGAGTATCGTTCCTCATCAAAATTAAGCAAATATATAAGGTTTTCGAAAGCAGACAACACAAAAATCAATTTTAAGAAAATTACCCATCATTCTAATGGTTAGTTTCCTAAGAACCTTGCATATTCTATTAACTCCCCAGTTGTTGGTGGCATGCAGTAGACAAGATGAAGCTCTAAGTCTCATGAAAGTATACAGTGAAAAGCACCTTGACCATCTCAACGCCCAGAAATTCCTCTACTTCATATACAGGGACCACTTTCCAGAGTCAAAGGAGGACATGATTTGTGTATTACAGGTAAATGTTATATGTGCAGAAGGATGAAGTCTCATAAGACTAGTCAGTAGCAAGTCCAACATGGAACACTGTGCCGGGGTAGGATTACATGGCCCCTCTTCATGTGAGCTCAGGTTCTGGTGGTAGCATTTGGATTTACAGTGAACCCTCGTTTATCCAGACCCCGATTATCCGGATGTCTCGCAATCCGAACAAAATTGTAAGGGAACGGAATTATTGGACCAGTTTATTGCAGACGACTTTTGAAAACATTGTGGGTAAAGAAGAAATTGCTCGTGACGAGCAATTTCTCCTTTTCCCACAATGTTTTCTGCCATATCAGAAGATTATCTTTGAATTTCATCACGTTTTGATGTCTTCTGCAAACTCTTTCAATTTGGGACGGTCGACAATTTGGCGTTTGCTAAAGGGTTATAACTATACACCGCTCATTAAACCGTTTATGTCTTAATATGAATAAGAACATGCTCTGCTTCATTAGTGCGGATTATTCGGTAAACCGGACATTTTGTTGGGAACGGACGTGTTCGGATAAACGAGGGTTCACTGTATATGAAAGGTAGTCTCCTGACTGACTTACAGAGTACAAATGGTTCTACCTGGCTTAATCAGCTCTTATTGGTAGTTTGGTATGGGGTCTTCTTACATTATCAAGGGTCTGGCAATGCAACATAAATGAGATAATATTGTTGATGTGATGTGATGTGAAAACCCTTATAGATAAATGAACCTAATACAAGGACCCTGATTTCAGTTTTAGACTTGGCCAATATTCTTTTTCATGTTTAATGAAGTCAATTCAAACTGATACATTCCTATCTCAGCACTGATCAATTATGTTCAAGTGGAAAAGAAAACTGGCTTTATGAGAAATGTTGTCCTTTACTAATGGGAGGGTTCCTGCATGGCCCAGTGGTTAATGTGGCATGTATTATGTATTACATGTATTACTTGAAAATCTGTTTGGTTAACCCGTGTAGTACTGGGCAGACGACACAAAAAGCTTTTTTTTTTTTTAAATTACCCTGCATTCTAAGGGGTAAAATCATCTATACTCCATTTATTGTTTAACCTACATTTTCATCCAATGAGAATGCGTCAATTTGAAAGTTTTTGTTGGTTTATTTTCCATAAACTACTATTCAAGTGTTCTATATCGTGGCTCTATGAGACTATTACTCTTGTATCACGCATGCGAATCAATAGGTAGTTTTAGGCTCCACCTCCAAATCAATGACGCATGTAAGTCAAGCCTACGGTTGCAATGGAAAGATCGCTGTGACGTCGCAGGGAGAATAAAGGGTTATTTGAACTCCTTATGACAAGTGAACTGTTAAAACAATGTGATAAAAGGAGATCCGCGGACAATTTCCCCTTTCTTCACAATGCTTTAAAAAGCTTTATGACATAGAAATAAATAAAAAGGAATTACAATTAACTGGGTTATAGGGTTTTATCTTTTATCCTAACATTGTTGTGAAAAAAAGAAACTGAACTATATTAACCTTTTACCCCATTAGGAATAATGTGACAGGTATAAATCAAAAGCATCATCAGACAACACATATATACATCATGAAAAATCACAGTTTCTCTTTGAAATTGAGAAGAAAATATTGTGACAAAAGGAGAAATTGCTCGTTACAAGCAATTTCTTCTTTTGTCACATGGGTTTCTCCAGTTTTCCGCTGTAGGTGCCAAACAAATTATGGAGAAACTGGTTAAACTCAAAACTATTCTAAATCACTGATAAACAAAACATCACTGGGTAGTGCAGTTTTCTTCTTCCAAATATGGTATGGCAGATTGTTGGCATGCAATTGACAGCCGCGGAAGGCGTGTTTTTTTTTCGAATTTCAAAATACTGAGCAGCATTTTTATGCTATTCCCTGATCATACCCGGTGTGGTTTACCAGTGCAAGAAAGAGCGCTCTATGGAAATGTAGCTTAAACACTTAGTTATTTAGAGTCTAGATAGTGAAATTTAAACAATATAGAAACCCCGTCAGTCGCTATCGCTCCTTCCTTTGGGTTTCTATATCGTTAAAATTTCACTATCTAGCCTCTAACTAATACATATTGTATATGTATACATATATGCCCATTACAAAAGGGTTCTACCGAGATCAATCAATATTGAGATCTAACAAGGATATGTGACATTAATACCGGTAGACCCTTTTAAGAAAGTGATGCAGATAATTTGTGTAGAAATAACTCCAACAATGAATGTGTCAAAACTAGAATTGTTCATTGACTTTATGTTCCAGCAGAATTTGATTATTTAGGTCATATAAAAGCGGTTGTTTAGCCAATTACCAAATAATTACATCATTTAACCACTTTGTTGCAGAAGACTCTGGAAAACATTGAGGAAAAGGGAGAAATTGCTCATAACAATATTGTTGCCCAATTTTCGAAATGTCTTCTGCAAACTCGTTCATTTTGGGACAGTCCAACATTTGGCGTTAGGTAAAGGGTTAGTGGTCTCATCTATGCGCCTTTTGTCATGGCAATAAAATAAGACAGGCGGCCATTTTTTTTTTTTTATTATTTTTTTAATATTATAAGGCTTCAAAAGGGGAATATTGATTTACCCTGTCAGGAGCCTCACACATTGAATTGACCAATTGGAATGGAGAAAATTACTTCACAATATAAAAAATATTTTCTCTTGTTTTAGAAAATAACAAAATTAAATCAGGCTGATCCATTGGTTTTGGACTATTGCAAGCTTGAAGGAAACAGTGAGTATTCTTTAAGGCATTTTGATTATTTTTATATTTTGGGGTGGATTTTTGTAGTTTTAACCCTTTACCAAATGCCAAATTTTCGACTGTCCGAAATTGAAAGAGTTTGCAGACGACATTTCAAATTGTGAAGAAATTGGAAATTAATCTTCTAGTAGGGCAGAGAGCAATTTCTCCTTTTCCTACAATGTTTTCCAGAGTCGTCTGCAACAAAGTGGTCAAATGTCGTTATTGTTTGGTAAAGGGTTAAACAGTTTTTCAGTGTTTTAGCTGTGTCTGTGTATCCTTCCAGTACTGCATGTCCTTGTTTCAAAATCACCGATTGATTTCCCATGTGGTGAGAGATAAGTGAGTCATGTTTCATCCTGAGCAATTAATCCTTTTGTCACAGGGGTTACTGTAGACGACCAAGCAGTTGCATAAAAAGGAGGTATCAAATAGTAATATGGTTGAAAGTTTAAGAAATAATAAACCTTATAAAATGTCCAAATTGAAGGCAATGTCAGATAATAAAAGGTAAAACCGACATTTTCTGTTTTTGTTTTTTACACCTGAAATGTTATGGAAATATTGCACTTGTACTTAATTAATATAATGAACAGATATCTCTGCTAAATGAATTTATTCACAACTGTGTATCTTACATTATATATGTAGCATATCAATACAATTACAATGTAGATGAATAATTAGTTGCAATCATTCTGCCTATATCATATGTTTTTATTCTATGCAGATACATGTTTGGTTTAGTTAAACTTATTTTACATGGAACAAGTTCTAACAACTCGGATAAATCACTCTCAATTCTGCTTCCTGGACCATAACCATTAACCAGTGCTGGCGTTAAAATATGAATCCCTCTACCCGTGGGCCACTGTCCTCCAAATATGTGATAATGATTAAGTCGACAAAGGAGATGAATTTATTCTCCGGTTTTTGTGTGTATTTTCAGTGTCTGAAGTTATAGGTTGTCTGTTCAACCTATTGGATTACCCAGTCTGGCAGAATGATGTTACAGCTTGGACCTGCATGGCTGAATCTTTACAAAGGACTTATATTACTAGGTAAGTGATGGGGGATTGGTTTGAAAGTGAAGAATAGTGATTGCTTTTAAAGTTCTTAAAGATACTATCTCACAGATTGAAATAAAACTCTTGTTGAAATAAAAGTATTTGTATCGTTAGGTAAATGAGGAATGGTGCATATTTTTTTTTAGTTCTTAAAAGTACTATCTTATTATGTATTAAATGACAACACAGATTATGAGATATAAAATTACATTAAGCTAGATTATTGACTTGTTTATTAGCACTATTAAAAACTATTTGGTAAAAAGATACTTATTTTTTTACCACCTAACGCCCCATTTTAATCTTGCAGCAGATGACTTTCTAAAAGCAATGTGGCAAAAGAAGAAATTGCTTGTAACAAACAATTTCTCCTTTTGCCACATTGCTTTTTTCAATATATTCACATATTAAAACAGCAGAACTGAAAAGCTTTACATGTTTACAAAGTTGTTTGCATCAAGAAAACATCTTTTGGTTGTTTTTTCCCAACATTATAAAAAAGATTTGTTTTTAGTGTCGATTTTTTTGTCTGCTTTTGCTTTAGTTTTTGACCTGTCAAATATTTCCATCATTGGTAATGGGTTGACAATTTATTTTTGACTTGAGAGATCTTTACCATCAACCAAACATTCAATTTTTGAATGCCTCAAATTGAAAGAGTTTACAGGCGACATTTGAAAATGTGATGAAGTCTTCTGATAGGGTAGAAAACATTGTGGGAAAAGGAGAAATTGCTAGTTAAAAGCAGTGTTTCCTTTTTTTCCATAATGTTTTCCTGAGTCGAATGCAACCAATTAGTCTAATGTTGTTGTTGTTTGGTTATGGGTTAAATATTACTGTTTTAGGGAAAAGGGAACAGAACATGCCTGCAAAATTGTTAGAAAGTGTTGGAAAATTCGAGAAACGTGGTGGCCGTCTTTTCACTTCACCAAATTCACAGTGAAACAAAACTCAACTGACTGGGAACTACTCTTGCAAAAGTTTACCGTAGCTTCTATTTTATGTGAAAAGGGTATGTAGTAAATTTTTGTAAAAATTGTTAAAAAAAGAAATACACAATCTCTTAATATCTAAATCAAATGAAATCAGTAATTAATAACAAGGAATTACTTAGATTGAACATTTAAGGTATTCCCAGTAAAAAGCAATGCTATTCAATACCGTATCAGGGTTTTCATTAATATTTGGAGTAAGAGGCAAACTTAGTATTCAAGGAGGCCAATTAATCAAACACCTGACAAAAATTAGGTGTTATTTATGACCACCTATCATGTGCTTTGTTATTTGAGCCGACAAAAAAGTTATTTTAAGCGATCAAATTGGCAGGCGGCCGGCTCTTAATGACAACCCTGACATGTAATAGAATAATTCTACAAATTTATTAGTGTCTTTGGCTTTAACATTGCCCTTAACCCTTTCCCAAACACAAAATTTTCGACTGTCCCAAACTGAGAGTTTGCAGACCACATTTCAAAATATGATGAAATTGAAAAATAATCTTTAAATAGAGCAGAAAACCTTGTGGGAAAAGAAGAAATTGCTCTTAGCGAGCAATTTCTCCTTTTTCCACAATGTTTTCCAGAGTCGTCTGCAACAAAGTGGTTAAATGTCGTAACTGTTTGGGAAAGGGTTAAGAGATAGGATTGAAGACTCTGAATTTCAAGATATGAACAGATTATGAAATGGAAGCAAGACCAGGGTACCGTTTTACTAAACAGTTTACGCTTAAGATTTGCGTAAGCCTAAAACAACAATTCCCCTTATTTCAATATTGGAGGAAGCAATATTGCAAAGTGACACATCATTGGAATCGTCTCTCCGAGACGCTTCAAATGAAGTGCCACATTGCAACATTGTACTTTCATTGAAGATACTATCCATGTTTATCAATTTTGACTTACGCAAATATTTTCCGTAAGTTGTTTAGTAAAACGGGCCCCTGAGGTCCAGATATCACCCTATCTTCTGTTTTACTTTAGTTGTCAGTACACACAAGATGGTACTAACGAAGCAAGATTTGTTTATAATTTTCAAGTACTGCATGTTAACCAATTACCAAACAATAACGACATTTCACCAGTTTGTTGCACACGACTCTGGAAAACATTGTTGTAAAAGGAGGAATAGCTTTTAACAAGCAAATTTTCCTTTTCCCACTTTGTTTTCTCCTTTCAGAAGCTTGTTTTTTAATTTACTCACAACTTGAAATGTTCTGTAAACTCTTTCAATTTGGGACCGTCGCAAAGTTGACATTTGGTAAAGGGTTAAAGACCAGAATGTTACCACTTTCTAAACCAATTCATCATCATTGGTATATTATATATAATATTATGATAAATGTTATGATTATATTTTAATTATATGATTATTATTAATGACAATTATATTGTTAACATTTGTTGGTTGATCCTTTCCCAAACAACAAATTTTTGACTGTCCCAAATTGAAATAGTTTGCAGACGACATTTCAAAATGTGATGAAATTGGAAAACAATCTTCTGATAGGGCAGAAAACATTGTGGGTAAAGGAAAAAATTGCTCGTTTCGAGCATTTTCTCCTTTTCCCACAATGTTTTCTAAAGTCGTCTACAACAAATTGGTCAAATGTCGTTATTGTTTGGTAATGGGTTAAACATTAACTGTAAATAACATCATACCAAACACCATTTAAAACTTGATTGCTTTGTTTTCTGATAAGTTGATAGAAATCTTTTCTGTTTGAAAAGTTTATTGCATAACAGGGTTTTAATGAGAAAAGGGTTACTATTAAATTGTCAACTTGCAATGAGTCATCCCATCCTGTTTTGCAACAAAATTGTTGCAAAATGGGTTGTAAGTTACGACTCATTTTGCAATAAATTTATTGCACAGCAGCTTGTTACAACTTGTAACATAGTGCATTTATCAACCTCAGTCAGTTTTATTTGGCAGAGTTTTCTGTTTTGACTTTGTCTTGTAAAGGCCTTCTTCTGCAAATTCATGAACAATATCTCCTTTATTCATCTGCTCTACCTATTCAAAAGCTTGAGTGATAATAACTTTGAGTATTTTTAATGTGTCATGGCAATATTTTTTATTCTATTTTCAGACAGTGCCTTTGTAGTTTCATCAAGAAAGAAACTTAGAAAGATGGGCCATGAAAATGAAATTGAACATGTTTTCAAATCATGAAATCAGAAACCAGGTTAACTCATTACCAAACAGAAACAACGTTTGACCAGTTTATTGCAATTTCTCCTTTTCCCACAATTTTTGTGCCCTATCAGAAGATTATTTTTCAATTTCATCACATTTTGCTGTCTGCAAACTCTTTCAATTTGGGAAGATTATTTTTCAATTACATCACGTTTTGAAATGTCTGCCAACTCTTTCAATTTGGGACAGGTCAAAGATTTAGCAGTATTATAACTGTTTAACGGTAATTGATGCCATTATTTGGTGGTGTGCAAGTTAATTTAACCTATCTTATCTCATCCATTGTCTTTGAAGGCCATTTTGTGCTCTAAATAAAAAAATCAGAAATTTTGTCAATCCACCATTATTTTGACGCCCTGAAAATTTGATGTTAGATTGCCCCATCAGAAAAAAAAAGACGATCTTCACTTCCATTCTCTTGACCAAGTCGGTCTCCAATCAAGTCTTCAAGTTCCCAAACCTATATAGTCGTCTCATCTCCTTGTTGTCGTAGTGGGTCAATTGTCTGTCCACGAGTCGAAACTGTCTAGGTTGGCGAGCTTTCAGTCAAATAAATACAGCCATATTGTCAATATTGGTTAAAGTTACCAAAAAAATAACAGACTTCTTGACCAGGGTTAAAGTTAACCAGAAGTTTGATGTTGCTCAACTTTAACCAGTTTTTATACAATTGCTAACCAAAGGTTTAACCAAGAATCCAGAGTTAACCGGGATTAAACCGACTGACGTTTATACAATTGGGTACTGCAGACAATATTTTTTCTCTTGAAGCAGACGAAAAATTGTAAACATGTGGAAATCCTTTCAGTCCTGCCGTTATGATATGTGAATAGAATGAAAAAGCTTTGTGGCAAAAGGAGAAATTGCTTGTGACAAGCAATTTTACCTTTTGCCACATTGTTTTATGAAAGTTGTCTGCTGAAAGACACAAATATGTGACATTGGATGGCAATGTGCTAATTTTAAAAGCCTGTTCATTATATCATGGGAATTTATGTCTTATCTTAAGCAAATTTTTTTTTGGGGGGGGAGGGGGGGGCCAGTACAAATTGTGGAAACTAACATTTTTATGTGATTTTGGAAAGAATCATTGTCACAGAGAAATTGCTCTCTTTAAGCTTTTTGTCACAAAGGATTCTCTAATTGCTTTCGCAGATGCATTAGAAATACACATGAGAGAAAGCAATTAAACCAACATCCCATTGTAAGATGATTTTTTTTTATGAATTGTTATTATTTGTTATACAATTATGTGTTCCAATATAAATTTGTATTTAATGTTTTGTCTACCAACTGTTTTTGGGACATTTTGATGTGTTATTTGATAAATAAAAGTATTTCTTAGCATTTTTCAGAAGTTTTAAGGCCCTTTAACCCCTTTTATGTAACAATTACACTAGACACAATCATGATTTTCACAATAAAAACAAAATCAGACGTCACACTGCCGTAAATTAGCCATTTAGAGGTTCTGAAAAGCTGCGATTATCACAGGTGCTGAAAACCAATCTCGCAAATCAATAGGTTAAAGCTGCTGCTTCATTATCCCTGTCTCAAACATCAAATTTCCAACTGTCCCAAATTGAAAGAGTTTGCTGACGACGTTTCAAAATGTGATGAATTTGAAATTGCAAAATAATCTTCTAATAGGGCAGAAAACATTGTGCGAAAAGGAGAAATAATTCGTATAAATCAATTCCTCCTTTTCCCACAATGTTTTCCAGAGTCGTCTGCAACAAACTCGTCAAATGTCTTTGTTGTTTGGGAAAGGGTTTACGTCATAAAGAACTTTGCATTTCCAACATGTGTGAAAAGAAAGGTTAAATTGCGTCTCATATAGTTTAATATGTATTCAAAATAATTGAAAATCAACCATTTACATCAAGTTCCATTTCATAAAATGGGCCGCGTCACGCGAAAAGGGGCACTCCGACATAAATAAAAACTGCTGACTCAGCTCTTTCTTAGCGCTATTATTCCAGCATCTAGTCACAACAGTTATCATTTGTATTTATTTAAAGGTAGAACTTTATGTCGTCTAAGATGGCAAACAGTGTAGCCCCAGACCAGCTGCCACGTCAGTGACGTGGCGGCTGGTCTGGGACTACACTGTTTGCAATGCCCGAGTGCCCATTTTTCCGTGACGTGGCCCAAATATCCTTTTTATTTTAAACTGGTGTACTTGTATTATTGTATCTAGTGCCAACCCTTTAAGGTTTTTTTTGCGTTATATTACAGGAACCCATAAAAGGCACCTTCCCAATTGGAAATAACTTTCCCAAACAATCGCGTCATTTGACCCCTTTGTTGCAGACGACTTTAGAAAACATTGTGGGAAAAGGAGAAATTGCTAATAATGAGCAATTTTTCCTTTTCCCACAATGTTTTCTGCTCTATCAGATTATTTTTTAAATTTCATCACATTTTGAAATGTTGTCTGCACTCTTTCAATTTGGTCGAAATATTGTTGTTTGGGAAAGGGATAAAATCATGCAGTTTTCCCAAAAATTCAGTCTTACTCACTTTTTGGCTTCCCAATTCAGCAATATTAGCTTTAAAATTTAACAGGCTTAGGCCTCTTCCCAATTCAAGGAAACAAAGCCCTGCCTTATGTAGCATGCAGAAACCATACATAGTATGGATCCTCTTGTTAACTCATCTGACCACTCAGTGCTCAAGTTTAGTGAAGGGTTGTGACTATGTCCCGTCTTAGAACCCCTGGTTTTAGCCCCAATCTTACCTCTGGTTTTGTGGGAGTGTCCTTTGGCAAGGCACTTAAGAGCCCTCGCCTTGTACATGTGAATCAAGGAAAGTCGTAACATAATTGAAAAATCGTTGACATTGTGTTAAATCCCTTTAAAACAAGCACACAAATAAATAAATCACAAGGTCAATTCCCCCCCAAAAAAACTTGTGAATACTTAACATTACCAACTTTCTGACCAAATTTTTAAGGAGATTGGCATGCAATTTAAGCTTATTTATTTTACATAATTTGTGAAACAAGTTCTTACAACCTAGATAAATCGTCATTTAAAAAAATATAACCAAGTGGCCTTGTTTTTGGAGACAAAGATTATGATCACCTTCCAGGAAGATAGCTTATTCACAAGATTTATAAAAATTTGTTCAAATGCCCTAGTTTTTTACCAAGTTCTTCACACCATGAAGATTTGGTTTCAGTAATTTATTCTGACCAACAATAATGGATTGTCTGATTGTTTATAGAGTTTTTACATAGCATTAACTATTTTTCACTTACATGTAAATGCCCTCAGAATGAACAAAGGCTGACCCAACACTGGATTAACCAAAGGAGGTGGTCAAGATCAATAGAAACATAGCCATAATGATAGACATAGGCAAACCACCAGTCCTCCCATGAAAGTTCAAATACTTCAATTTGAAACCATGCGAAGGTCGGTTTCAGACTTCAAGTTCAGTACTCAAACAACTAACCCTTAGAGCGCTGGAACCCACTTCATGCTTATGCAAACAGATT